>JAKRZM010001314.1:184899-220332 GCA_036379175.1 Heliconius cydno galanthus | reverse complement strand
ATATATATATATATATATATATATATATATATATTTTGTTAGAAATATATTGTTAGAGGCGCATCTCTAATTATATATATATATAATTAGAGATGCGCCGAATGGTGGTTTGACCGAATAACCGAATACCGAATACTATTCGGTTTAAATTTTACCGAACCGGGTATTCGGCCGAATTATTCGGTTTACGATTTCTTTGTTATTTTGTCGCGTAAACAGGTTTGAACATGTATGCCACCTGTCATCGCCGACTAGGTAACGAGCGGGCCGTACCACACCGCCTCCGGAAATCACGAAATTTTAAAAATTATCCGAATTTACTAGTAACTGCCTATCAACATTGTTGGACCCTCTATTTCGAATGAGATTTTCTACTCCAGAAAATTGTGAGATGGAACTATGACAAACAGGGAAGGACCTCTACAATATATTACATTTTTTAAAAGGAATCTCATGTGGCGTTTTGGAACTTCCATGTTGTCCTTCCATGTCCATATGACTTGGGTAGCTTCAGAAAGGCTTCTTTATCTCCACCTTAAAAGCCGGCAACGCACCTGTAGCTCCTCTGACGTCATGGGTCCGGACGAGGTCGTAGGTAGCGGTGGTCCTTTACTATCAGGTGACCCGTACGCTTGTTTCTGTGTCTTATTCCATAAAAAAGTACTCCTGGTAATAGTGTGTATAACGAACAACTATTTTCGAAAACAAGGAACTTAAATGAAGAAAAATGCAACAGACTGGAAAGGGACGGAAGCTTTGTATTCAGCACCATAATTTACCATTAATTAATTATAAATAGTACAATATAGAAGAAAATGAAATAGAATAGAATATACTTACACACACACATAAAAGAAATATATAGAAAGAACAACATACATAAAAATGAAAGAAAAACACGTATGCAAAAGCTAAATATTATACAAAAAAGTTAAATATTATATAATATATAATAAAACAAGTCAAAATAAAATAAACTTACATAAAATATATTTAATGTACATACATATATTGAAAAACAATATATACTTACACATATATACATACAGACATAAACGTATTCAAAAATATATACATAATATTAAAAAAGATAAGGATAAACTACTATATTAAATTAAATATATACTCTTTTAGACGATTTTTAAAACTGTATAGAGATTTGAAATGTTGAACTTCTGTAGGAAGTTCATTCCAAAGAATCGCAGATTTTATAGTAAAAGACTTGGAATAAAATAGGATATGGGAGGTTGATAATTTAAGAAGATTATCACAACGGGATCTAAGGTAGAGGTGAAGAAGGGAATCGGCACCTAGGAAACAGAATCGATCTTTTAAATATGAGGGAGAGAGAGAGTTGTAGTGATAGAATAGAGGAGAGTTAGCATGCGGAAATTTCGGCGATGTCAGATAGGAAGCCATCCAAGCTGATGACGATGATCAGAAACCTGATCAAATTTACGTAAACCGAAAATAAATCTAATACATCGATTTTGTAACCGCTCTAGTGTATTTAATTGTTCCACAGATAAGTCTGGGTAACATGAGTCAGCATAGTCTAAAATCGGTAACAGTAGTGAATGAGCAGTTTTGATCTTTACAGGTAGGAAATATTACCATCGTTTGAGGGATCCGATCGTGGCCAATAATTTACGGCTCAGCTATCTGCACCGATAGGAAAAGATAGGGAATTGTCTATAATAATACCAAGATTCTTAATAGATGGACTCAGGCTCAAATCGACGCTGCCAAACTGGGTTGCAGGGAGGCTATTCTGGTCAAGTTTTTTTAATTGCTTAGAGCCACCAATAATAATGACCTGTGACTTGGCAAGATTGACAGTTAAGCCAAAAGATTTGTTCCACCTACTAACATTCAGCAAATCTTCGTTAAGCTTTTGAATAGCCTCACCAACATCATCAAACGGGGCGGCTAAGTAATTTGAAGGTCGTCAGCATATAGATGAAAGGAAGAGGATATGTTTTGGGAAACTAAATTAATAAAAATGGAGAAAAGGAGAGGAGAGAATATGTACGTTTCTTTCTGATCTACGAGGGGCGTTCAATATATTTTTGGTATCAGCACTGAAAAACACAAATTTTACTCATTCGACTTATAATAATAACTTAAATCTTACATAAGACGTTTTATATTTCATTTCTACTATATCGTGCAGCCAAGTAAATAAAAATACTCGAACCGAATATATTCGGCGCCATAACCGAATATATTCGGCCGAATATTGAATATTGAAAAACATGCCGAATACACCGAATACCGAATACCAAACGCATATTCGGCGCATCTCTATATATAATTAAAGGAAAAAATATTATTAATGATGTATATTTATTTATTATAATAATATACAATTAATACATTTAAAACGTTATTTTTAGGTCACATTTAATCAGTATTCGGATTTAGGGCCATGTTTGTCATGATAAGCTTTTACTTTTGGAATGGACAAGACGTTGTCTTGAACCTTCTTGAGAGCTGGATACCGTTGATCTATGTCAGGCAGTTGGATAATCAACTTGAAACGGTCGTAAACGCCTGTAAACCAGAAGTCTGCCCAAGTTAGCTGAAAAATGGAAAAAAATAGTACAATGAAATATCTCAAAACTTTTCTTACTCTACAATAGGGACAAGGATATTTAAAAAAATATATTTTTATTCCATTTAAAGAAATGATAGAAAATTTAATTCAAATTCAGCTAACATGTCTTATCGCAAATTTTTGAGAAAGCGAAGAAGAGAGTGTCCTAACACTGGGGTTCTCTCTGCGGGATAAAACTATATATTATCTATTACTTGAAAGGCCAGTCGTGGTGCAAGGGAGCAAGCGTGGAACTGTAAACGCGACAGGTTGTGGGTTTGATTCCCACTCGAGGAACGAAATATTTATTATTTTAATTTTCTTCGCTCTCGTGTCGAGGCAAATCGCGGCATTTACCACTCAACATGCAACGTCTCTAGAATTTAGAGGCAAATGGAGAACGGAACTGTCTTAACACTAGGTTCCTTGTGACTTCCTCATTATGTGCGTGTTACAAAAGGATTACTTAAGTTATTGTAGTCTACAAATAATAATTACCCTGCCAAGTGCCAGGTGTCCGTTGTTTTTTTCGATAATTTCATTTAATTTTTTCAGTGCACCATGCAAGTAGTTTTTATGTAAATCCTTCTTCAGTTCAGCTTTGATATTTTCATCTTTCACGGTAAATACGAAGTTAGCAGCTGTGTACATAAAAATATTATTATTTTAACTAATTGATTTTGTATAACAGACTGTATAGCACCAGAATTCGGCGGAGAGTGCGCAACGGAATGTCTTAACACTAGGTTCCCTCTGCCTATCCCGCTGTGTGCGGGATACAGCGTGAAGCTGATGAGAAATTAACTTCAATTGTATGATTACGGGTAAAAATTTGTTAAATTAAAGTTTTATTAGTCTATCAAACAGGTTACTCAACTTTATTGTTCATCATAATTTAAAAAAAAAGTTTGCTAAATCCCTGAAATATATATTTTTTTATTTAAATACTGTCTCTATTACCTTGACGTATTTCATTTACAAAGTATACGTTTTGATCAATCTCGAGGTCCTCTTGCGTACTGTTTCCAGCAAGTCCAAACTCACGGCCAAGGTATCGTCCTATGGCCAAACTTTGCGCATATTTCTGACCATTTATCTCCAACACTGGCATTTGACCGAATGGGGTGGCTGAGAAATAAATTTAATTATTATTTAGAGGCAGTCGTAGCAGAAGCTTAGTGGTATAGAGTTTGAATGTAAGGTTCGATTTCCCATTGGTACAACGAAGACTATTCTCATATTTCGCTCTGGTAAATAAGACAAGCGTTTTGTAATACCTAATGTCTTGAAAACTGGGTGGAATATCTTAACACAAGATTCCCTTCTCCTCCCTTCTCTTTTCCTCGCCGAAAACAAAGACACAGCTAGTGTTTTAAATTGGAATAGTAAAATTCAGACATACTTTCCTCTCAAAGTATATAATAACTAAAGTGGATGTTTACATGGTTTGAATGATGGCCATTGCTCTGGAGATATCCTTAGATCATCATATTTGCGGTCGCCATAAGCAAACAGCATACGAGCCCCTTCACCGAGAGCTCTCACAGGAAAATAGTACAGCTTCAAATCTGCCATCTTAAATAACTACAATAATAATTAGAAATTAAAAAAATATATTTTTTACTTATTTTTCAATTTTATTTCACCAGTTTAAATAAAAATTCTTGACACTTTAACGTCTTAATAAATTAACACAGAGTGTCGTAACACTAGATTCCCTCTCTGCCTACCCTTATTATGTATGGAGTACAATGTTAAATAAAAATGTATTATTTATAAGTACTTACATTGGCCGGTTAAAATTAAAGGAACTAAAAAAAACACAGTCACTTTACTAGAAAACCACAAACAAACTATAGAATGTATTCATCAAATTGATATTTATATACAATGGGATCCGTTTCACGAATTCGTAAACACAGGCTTATCTCAAGATTTCCAAAAATAGAACAGTACAGTCAACAGAAAAAAATATTTTTCACCAAATTTTTCATTAAAATAATTGTATTTACTTTTATACATTTTGATGATATTTTTTTTATTTACAAGATAGTTACGTTAGTTAGAACATACAGTTATCTCAAGAGAGACCTTGTAGAATATTTAAAAATAAAATTGAGGCCAGTCGTGGCGCAGTGGCTTAAATCCCAGCATGTGACTTAAATCCCGACAGGTTGTAGATTCATTTCTCACTTGAGGATTTTTTTTTAAATATTTTCATTTTCTCGTTCTGGTAACAAGTAACATTGCGTTCCGCCACTCAACACGCAATTTAGAATTCGGTAGAAAACGAGGTTCCCTTAGATTCCCTTTGCCTCTGCTTAATGCGGGATACAGCGTGAGGTTAAAAAAATATAAACTAAATAAAATTCTAAGAATATATTGTAGGATTAATAATTTTCTCGTCCTAAAATAAGTGATAAGATAGCAACACTTTAATCAGAAAATTTGCATATTAATTTGATATAAAAGTGTTTATCATCTCATCCGTGTTTATATCCGGTTCAAATCTAGAGGTAGATATGAAAAGCAGTAGAAAAATATCGGCGGTGGGTAGTTCAGTCAGTTAAAAGCACTTCGAAAGTGACTTCATGAAAAATGTGATGTGTACGTAAGATGCGTGGACTTAATGAACATTTTTGGACTATTTTTATTAACCATTTACCGTTGAAATTAAGAACCAAATTTGAAGAAATTGCTTGTGTTGAGTGCCGTAAGTAAACGTCGCATTTTGTCTTACAGGAGTGTGAAAATTTTATTGGATTGAAATTCGAACTTGAAATAATCACGTTTTCTTTTGAGGAAAAAGGATTTTTCGTTTATGCTTGTGCGTCGATTTCTCCATAATTTGTGGACCGATTTTAAAAAATATATTTTGATAGAAAAATTCCTATTAGTCCTATTACCACCAAGTCGGGATCCCACGAAAGTTGAGGGAATCGAATCACCATGTAATTTTATAGGCACATTCTATATGTCTTGCAGTTATCATCTTATGACATTACTGAGCTAATGATGATGATAAAAGATCCAACTCCTCAACGATTTGGAGTTAGGGGACAATCTTTCAAATATTACAAGAGGGTACGTGTACATTCAAGTTATTTGGGAAAGCTGCTGAATGTAAGTATAATTCCTTAACTTGTAGTGGTTAAGTCATGCCTTTGTACCTGTCGTAATGCCCTGCCCTCACCTCGAAATTCCATATAAAATAAATTTGCTGTATTATGCACAAAAAAAAATATCATTTAAGTAACTTGATATTAGTCGAAATCAGGATATATAATTTATATAATTTTCATAGTTATATAGTATGTTTTGAATTGTATTGAAGGGAATTAACGTAAATACAAGAGGACCTTCACGTTCCAGGAGAGCGAAAGGTAGTCTTGTCATAAATATTGTTACAAAAGAAATATTTTTTTTTATTGTACCTAACATTTATTACTTTTACAGGGTATAATTTTTAATATATTCATATCAAACCATTAAAATTCAATAACATTTAAAAATAAAATTAAAAATATAAAAATATTTTAAGAAAACATAACCCCGACTGCATAAAACTAAAAAGAAAATAAGCAAGCCCAATAGTTTATTAGGATTAACAGTCGGGACCTCTTTTAATTATGAGGGTTTCGTGGTAAAGATTTTATTGATTGAAGAATTACTTATAGGTTCCGAAATATAATTTAAAAAAAAAAAACAAGAAATAAACATATCTATACTAATATAATAAAGCGGAAGAGTATGTTTGTTTGTTTGTTTGTTTGAACGCTAAGATCTCTGGATATACTAGTCCCATTTTCATTGTTTTTGTTTTGTATGATAGCTGCATTATTCAGAAGTGCTATAGGCTATATAACATTACATTACACATATGTACTAATAAATTGAAATACTTTCTAATTTGACATGCAATTTATTCTGCCATGTTAATAACAACCGTCGCGTCGCTACGCAACCGTTGCCGCGACATTTTTATATTATGGACGTAACATAACAGTCACAGATGTCACTGATTCGAAATGACCTAGCCTTCGGGCGGCATAGTATGAGTATGACCGACGCGAATATATTCTTATAGTTCAAGCAGGCGTAGCCGCGTCCGGGTCCACTAGTAAATAATAAGCTTGTTACGGCAAGTTTTTGCTTCCAAAAAGTTAATAAGTCTTTTATGGGTCTGAGTGAGTATACTTATCTATATATATATAAAATCGAAAAGTCACTCACTCATTACGAAATCTCAGAAACTACATGTGCTAGGAATCTCAAATTTTGCATAGGTGTTATGTATACGACGCAGGTGCTCACTAAGACCTTTTGGGAAAGGAATGGGAATTTGTAATATTCGACTTTTAAGGGGTTGTTTTTGGGGTTGAAAGTTTGTATGAAACTTCGTTACTACAAATGCTAGAAGTCTCAAATTTTGCATGGACGTCACTTATAGAACATGTCACTTATAGTACCTAACTCATGGAGACAGAAATTAATAATAACGTAGTTCACGCAGGCGCGGGCGGGCCGCTAGTGTTTAATAAAATTCCGAGTATTCTAAGTTTTCCACTATAACGATTAAGGTAAATGTAAAAATAATAGTAACAAGAAAAGCTTATTGCACTCTTCAAAAATATTTACTGCATAAAGATGTATGAAATAAATATCTATTGAATGTCATGCAGGATAGCTGCCAGTTCATGTAATAAAAGAAACAGAATTAAATTATTTAACATTGTTAGAACTATAAAAAGGGTAAAACGTAAAAATTTTAATAGAAAGATAATGAAATGAAAAACTAAAAATAAACTTAATAATTTAATATATTTAACCTAAAACTTAAAATATAATGTTTACATTTTACCATAATGATTTAGGTGCTTTGTCATTGTAAGCCTTAACCTGTGGGATGGCCAGTACTTTAGCCTGTAATTGTTTGAAGATTGGGTACTGCTCGTCCAAGTTAGGGATGCCAAGTAAGAAACTGACACGGTCGTACACGCCTGCAAACATGAAGTCTGCCCATGTGAGCTGAAATTGAAAAACAATTTGTAAGTATATTATATTTTGCACATAATTTTATAAATATTACAACTTTATTTCTGGATTTCTAGATTTTGTCTATGGATATGAAGAAAAATAAATGTGAATTTGCTTGTTTTTAGAAATAGTTTCTTTTATCACGTGTATTTCATTTTCGTTGGCATTATAATAAAAAAAAATTGCGCCTATATGTTAATAGAGAAACGTTAGAAAACTATAACTTTACAGTCACAATATCTCTAACGTAATTTTTTCATAATATTTTCTTTTTCATTCATGAATTAAAATCAAAGATAGCAGAATGATCTCAAAATCTTATCTTAAAGTTATAATCCTAAAAATATATACCGTAGAAAAATTATAGTTTTCACTATGTTAAAATCTCGATTTCTATGTTTGATATTATTACTATAACCAATGACATAGTGCCCTGTAATTTGTTCTTCCAGCATTTGAGATGCTGAATATAAAATTAGAAATATTATTACCCTTCCACACGCTAAGTGTCCGTTGTTCTTGACGATAATTTCATTGAGTTTCTTCAACGCATTGGGGTAGAAGTTGGCCTCGAGCTCCTTCTTCAGTTTAGCCTTAAGAGTTTCGTCTGTTGCGTAGCCAACTGATGCAGCAGCTGCATTAAAAAATAATGTTTTCAATGTTATAAATAGACCTTATATAATATATTAAATATTTTTGGAAACAATAGTTAAAAGTTAAATCTAGCTTTTCCTAATTTTTCTCTTATAATACTTCCTCTTTTTGTCATAATACTTTCTCTATAATAGCAAGTGTACAAGTAATATTACTAGTGATTTCTACTTACTTCCTTTGTTTTTTAATTGAAATTGTTTCAATGTTCAATTTGAGTCCGACTTACAACTTTAGTTTATTCAAGTATACGTATTCTCTTATATCAACCTTCTTCAAGAATACCTTAAACGTATTATTTAAGAAACATACCTAGACGAATGTCATTCAGGAAGTACATGTTCTGGTCGATCTCGAGGTCCTCTTCCAATGTCTTGCCAGCAAGGTCATATTTGCGACCGAGGTATCTCACGATGGCGATGCTCTGTGAGTACTTGACACCATCAACCTCTAGGACAGGGACTGTTCCAAAAGGCATTGCTGAAAACAAAAAAAATATATTTTAATATAGGCGTAAAAAAATCTACACTAGATTAATTAAAATGAAATGTATTGATTTTACATCAAAATATTGACGCATTAGGGTTCAAGTCTTGCCCCTAAATGATTCCCCAACTAAGATTCTCCAAGGAAGAATTAATTTATCTCATTTCCCCACTCTGTTAAGAGTACTTCCACTCACGTACGTAATGTCTTCAATTCGAGTATAAAGTTGTTAAGTAACTAAGTTGTCTTTGTCTACCTGCTATATGCGAGATAAAGCGTGAAATAAAAAAAGAAGAATACTAACTTGGTTTGTATGAGGGCCACTCTTCGTTGGTAATTCTGACATCTTCGAATCCTTCTTGACCGTAGGCCAATAGCAAACGAGCTCCTTCAGCAAGAGCTCTGAAGGGGAAGTAGAAAATCTTGTATTCGGGCATTTTTCTGGAAAAATAAAAGTATACTATTATTGTTTAAATACCATAAAATTAAATTAAATAAAATTTAACTATATATTAACATTATTATATGTACATATTTATAAAAATATAGTTAATTTAATATTATCTTCTGTTAGAATTTTAATTCTTGTTTTGATTACTACACTGTATTCATTTCTGATTTGCCCACTTAGTATGACATCGCATTTTGTGGAATTGGACCAGATAATCTACATTATTAAAATAAATTGGGGAAATACCCTCGATGGAGAACTGAACGATTGTAGCTGCTAGACAAGAAATTTAATCACAACGTCATCTGTGTTCTAACTTTTGATTTTATTAATAAAATCAATGAAATCATAATTCATTTAATCATTTATTCATTTTGTATAACAATCCAAGTATATACAAATTAAATATATGTATAGGAACGGAGTGCTTAAACACTAAGTTCCATATGCTCTCTGCCTACTCATATAGTACTGAAAATAGATATTAGGTAGGTTTTAAAATGAACTTTAACGTACGCTAAAGGAAACATAAATAAATAAAAATATATTTTGTCGAATGAAACCGGCCGGCATTTTTTACCACTGACCTTGGCCACGAATGAGTTCGAACAGAGGCCCGCTTATCAGCTTAATCAATGAAACAGGTATAATTTAAGTAAACATATTAATTTAACAATGACATTACATTATTAAAATGAATCATCAACTACAAAAGGAACAGGAAATATCAATCTGTTCTTATAACCTGCTATTTGCTCGTTGCTATGGAATTTCAAACATGCTGTATAAATTATGTTAATATAATCTTAAAATATACAAATTATCACAGATTCAAGCACATTTCAAAATTTAAAAAAGAAAACATAAGTAAATTTACAAATATGTATACTTACATTTATTTTGCTTGTAACTGACGTGAGAACACCACCAATGACGACCACACACTGACTAATCCAAGGCCGAACGACGACTGTAGACTGGTAGAGTGTAGTAGAGCTGGATAAATAAGATCTATTTATATAACTCTACCTACAATATTTCTTGATAATTTGATTCGGTGTTAGTAGTGCCGTGCTATCTCACTGTCAGGCCCGAGCAGTGACTGGCAAAAATTTTTAATATTAATATTTTTCACATCATCATCCATTACGCGATGAGGAAAAATACTGTCTGTCATGCCTTTGCTTTGCAGAAAACACAATACTTGGATTATTTGAAGCGAATAAAAGTTATATGTAATTATAGCTTAAAGATTTAAACAACAGAGGACGTCATTATGTTTAGGGTAAATACATGAATAGAAAAAATGTATTTCTTATAACAATTGTTTAGGTTCGTGCTGCATCCCGCAAAGGGAACCTGAGAACCTAGTGTTAAGATACTCCGTTCATATTCCCTTCTCTACTTTCCACTGAACTCTAGAGGCATTGCATGTTGCTCGTTACAAATCAAAGAAATGAAAATGTTACATCGAACCCCAAGTCATTGGGTTTACAGTCGCACGCTTGTGCCACTGTTCTCGATCGTTGTTGTAAAATCTTTCAGCTTATTTCATTCTTTTTTTATTGTCTACATATTAATATTTAATTATTAAATTCCTTTAAAATTTTTCAATAACATAATTTTCTACGGTGCTTAACGCTTCATAAATTCTTACACAAATGTTATTTCGAAGTTAAATGCGTTGATTTGTAGAGTACTGGAAATTTAAAAGAAAATGTCATAAATGTCATAAATGTCATCATAAATGTCAAAATGTATTTAGTTTATGTATAGTTACTATTAAACGTCCTAATTGGACTTAGTAACACACACTCACACACTTATTTGATGATAATGATAAGTATTGATAAAGAATTATCTTTTGTTTAATAAATAGTTAAAGTTAGTAAGATAACGAACGAGGAAATAGGCTATCAATAAGTTTTCAACAATAATATATATTTTCTATTACGGCTCTCGAATATTACAGCTAGCTTCATTGTAAAGCGTGAAGCTGCCATTTTATTCAATGTGGTTCTTAAAAATAATTCTTCAAGATAGCAGTTGCTTTGGCTAATAACGTGAGCCAAGATATAGCATCAGAACTTCCTTACTATTTTCATATAGCTATCCATTATAGAAAACTACTTTACTATATAATATTTCTATGAAAATTATTAAATAAGTGTAGATTACATGCATAGAAATTCCGACATTATACGTCAGACATTAATGAAGGTAGTGTTTACACTGTGCCTACTGTTTACTCAATTTTTTGTGTTCTAGATGTTTCCATTGAAAGTCTTAAAGCGGCTGATGCGATACTTATTATCTTGTTTCCATAATTTGTGCCGTGAGAAGAGAGTAGAGACACTCGTGTTTCTAAATAGACACGACGATATATACGGTATGTAAAGATTTGACTTGACGATACCTCAATGGAGGTGTGTAGACTAATATATGTATAGTTATTATTCTTAACGTCGAAAAAGTAATATGAGAATTAAAATATTTTTCTATTCTATCATATTTATTTTTCCTATATGATTAGAGAATAGTTGCGAGTTCAATTCTCGTTAATAAAGTAAGCGATTGTGAATTTTATTTATTGCTTAAAACCCCCTACTCTAATAAGAAAACCACTTATCAAATGAAATGAGGAAAATTAATATGGAACAATTAAAAACGGGTGAAATAAAAAGATAAAGTTAAGATTAATATTAATTTTATTTAATATATACAACTTAAAATATAATATTTACATTTTACCATAATGATTTAGGTGCTTTGTCATTGTAAGCCTTAACCTGTGGGATGGCTAGTACTTTAGCCTGTAATTGTTTGAAGATTGGGTACTGTTCGTCCAAGTTGGGGATGCCAAGTAAGAACCTAACACGGTCGTACACGCCTGCAAACATGAAGTCTGCCCAAGTGAGCTGGAACAGAAGAAAATATTAATTAAATAACGAATTTTATTCATTTATTGTATAAAAAATATGTAAAAAAATTATAAAAAAAATTATACGTCTTCTAAAATAATTTCCTTTACTTATTGTGGGATAACATTTAAAAAATAATTAAAATATAATTACCTTTCCGCACGCTAAATGTCCGTTGTTCTTGACGATAATTTCATTGAGTTTCTTCAACGCCTTGGGGTAGAAGTTGGCCTCGAGTTCCTTCTTCAGTTTAGCTTTAAGACCTTCATCTGTTGCGTATCCAACTGATGCAGCAGCTGTATAAGGAAGAGAAACGCACATAAATAAAATATATTTATAAAAAACTAAAAATTATCTTGAAAAACGTAATAAAATTTGTTGGGAGTGTTTTTTTTTCTTCTAAGTATATGAGTCTCAGACTCATAATCCATGATCTCATGAGATGATGGATCTTGAGATACCGATTACTTTCATAAATTATGTATCTATGAATGAAAATAGCATCTCAAGATCGATCTCAAACTTGAGAGCGATTTATAAATACGGATTAGTACGATCGTATTTTTTAAATAAATATTGTTATTTAAGAAATATACCTAGACGAATGTCATTCAGGAAGTACATGTTCTGGTCGATCTCGAGGTCCTCTTCCAATGTCTTGCCAGCAAGACCGTATTTGCGACCGAGGTATCTCACGATGGCGATACTTTGTGAGTACTTAACACCATCGACCTCTAGGACAGGGACTGTTTCAAATGGCATCGCTGAAAAGAAAAAAAATATATGTTAATATTTCCATTAAAATAAAATGTTGATTCTATAGTATTTTTTGTTAATATCAAAGAACTTTGAAATTAGAGAGAGCTTACTTGGTTTGTATGAAGGCCATTCTTCATCAGTAATCCTGACATCTTCGAATCCTTCTTGACCATAGGCCAATAGCAAACGAGATCCTTCAGCAAGAGCTCTGAAGGGGAAGTAGAAAATCTTGTTTTGGGGCATTTTTCTGAAAAAAAAGAATTTCACATTATTTCAAAATTTTTCAGGAAGAAATCTACACGAGTGAGCGTATTTTTAACAATATTAGTGTTCTTGTAGTAACTAGTGGCCGCTAGAAGCTTCGTTCATTTATTATTATTTATGATTAGCTATGTTGTTTGTACTCTATAGTACTATTTGTGTATTGCTTTTTTTCTCCACTCACCACTCTCTCATACCCTAAGCTGCTATCACTCTACCAATTTACTGACTGACACAAGGCTCGTTTGCTATTTACTCACTTTCTTATTTGTCGAAATATAATTTAATTTTGAAATGAAATAAGATTTACAATACAAGCGGAACTATATTATTTTTATGCTATGTTTAGCAACCTTAAACAAATGTTTTAAAGAACGACTTGGCCACATGACCTTGACAGTGAATCAACAAAAGGCCGGATCACAATGCTAAATGCTCTATAGTAGTTCGTACATTGAATTTTGTATTGCAAATTTGAGCAAAAATTCTATTTCAGAGACTGTTACAGAGATTAAATATTAAAATTAACTATAAAATAAGTTAAATAAAAGTAAATGCAGTCATCTACAGCTAACTTCAGGGAAGTTGTGACTAGTCTACCCTAATGTAATTGAACCTTAATTCTTAAAAGGTCCACTTTACACGTGATCTCGGAAATTGGGCGGAAATAAATGGATTTGAAGTGTGTTATCATTAGATGCCCTCTGTCTACTTTACTACACAGAAAAAAGCTAAATACGTATATTAAAATACACGCTTCGTCGCACCATCAAATATTCACTAAACTAAAAAAACACTACTTATTTAAATTAAATTAAAATCTAAAATATTTACATTTTATTTGACGAAAGAACACCACTTGTGATACCACACACAGACCGACTAGAAGACACCAACTAAAGCTGGATAAATACAGCTTCTATATATATGCCAATTAATTTTCGATAACGTTTTATCACATAGTTGGATTTGGACGGTGACTGGCAGTTATGAATATTTGTATAATCATCATTTTATTTTAGCTGCACGCTGTATCCCAGAGCAGGGTAGGCAGAAGACAACTGGGAACCTAATAATAAGACACTTCCGTTCGCTTCAGGTTCCTTCTGCCTACTCTGCTATGTGCGGGATACCGAGTAAAGTTGTATCATCATTACTTACTTTTTAAAGAAAATTATGTGTTATCCTTTAGTTTTGTATGGAACACGTGGTTAATTTGACGTTGTACTTCGTATATAGTAGGTAGGCAGAGGGAACCTCCCTTTAAGAACTTTCGTTTTCGAGAGAGACTATTTGGAGCAAGTGCACTCACGGTTGTGATTTGATTACAAAAATATTTAATTTCTTCAAATAGTCATCCTAGACGTAAGACGGGACCATCTCAGAATAAACATGTGTGAAAATAAACAATATAAAAAATCTTTACATGTAGGTACATATAGGTTTAAACTTAATTTCTAGAACCCCCCGAACCCATGTGAGGTTGGGGGTTCTGGCGTGTCCTTGGTCCCACCAACTGGTACTCTCAATCATAGCGGTTATACTCTGATGATGTACCGCTGCACCACGATGACTTTTATTATCACCAAGTGTTGCTGAATTAAAAAAATGAATGTCACAAATTCTATCGCCTTATCAGTTGCTTGATCATCAGGTAGGTACTGTTTATCGTTTTATGAGGAGCTAAATCTAAATCCGAAGTCGTTTATTGCTTTTCATGTTTTGCTTTAAACCAGTTGTTATTTAAGAGATAAAGAAGTTGCTCCATCATGGAAAGTATGGAGAATAGTATTCATGAAAAAATATTTTAGTATATTGGAAAAAAGCCATTAAGTGCGAGTCGGGATCACCCACTGAGGCTAACATACCTATTTCAGGATTGTAGGTGAACGGGAACTTTGGTTTTTTTTACCGACGACGACGACGAGTTTGGTTTACCGACCTAATTTTGTTGAAATGAACTACAAATGTAAATTTGTAAATATTGTGTTGTAAGTTTTCTCTTCATGCCAAATTTCATAATTGTAGAGGAAGTCAGTCCCCTATTGGTTTTGATTACATCGAATTTCATACAAAATACAGCAAAATCGATAAATTAATGATCATCTTTGATTGTATTGAATTAGCAGTTTAACTTTTTCTGTGCTTCAAAGGACTATAGACCTAAATATTTCATATTAATTTCAGCTTGAAACCTGCATGAAATCTCACCATAAATGCTCTGACAGATGAACAACAAAGTAATCGTATAAAGGTTTCGTTTTTACCTTTTAAGGTATGGCACCCTAAATAAGAAGCCATCCTTACGCAGTAGTAGGAACTGCGTGTGAAAACGCAATCGTTTTGAGTTCGATTCCCACTGAGAAAGCAAATAATTATTTTCATTTCTCCTCTACGGTAAATCAAATTGTACCGTTAGGTGCCGCCATTTTACACTTAATGTTTCACACTCGGCTGAAAACGGAGAACGGGAAGCTGTAAAAACAAGAAATCAGGAAAACTAAAGAANTCCCACCAACTGGTACTCTCAATCATAGCGGTTATACTCTGATGATGTACCGCTGCACCACGATGACTTTTATTATCACCAAGTGTTGCTGAATTAAAAAAATAATGTCACAAATTGTATCGCCTTATCAGTTGCTTGATCATCAGTAGGCAGGTACTGTTTATCGTTTTATGAGGAGCTAAATCTAAATCCGAAGTCGTTTATTGCTTTTCATGTTTTGCTTTAAACCAGTTGTTATTTAAGAGATAAAGAAGTTGCTCCATCATGGAAAGTATGGAGAATAGTCTTCATGAAAAAATAATTTAGTATATTGGAAAAAATCCTTTAAGTGCGAGTCGGGATCACCCACTGAGGCTAACATACCTATTTCAGGTTTGTAGGTGAACAGGAACTACTATTATAACAGTTTACCGACTTAAGTTGGCGGGCATGTGCACTCATTTTGTTGGAATCAACTACAAATGTAAATTTGTAATATATTTTATTGAATAAGCCAAAATGTTGATTTTCGGAAATTTTCTTTCGTGTTGTTTCTCTTCATAATTGTAGAGAAAGTCCTTCACAGGACGTCAGTCCCCTATTGGTTTTGATTACATCGAATTTCATGCAAAATGCAGCAAAATCGATAAATAAGTAAATGATCATTTTTGATTGTGTTGATTTAGCAGTTTAACTTTTTCTGTGCTTCAAAGGACTATAGACCTAAATATTTCATATTAATTTCAGCTTGAAACCTACACGCAATCTCACCATAAATGCTCTGACAGATGAACAACAAAGTAATCGTATAAAGGTTTCGTTTTTACCTTTTAAGGTATGGCACCCTAAATAAGAAGCCATTCTTACGCAGTAGTAGGAACTGCGTGTGAAAACGCAATCGTTTTGAGTTCGATTCCCACTCAGAAACTAAAGAATTATTTTCATTTCTCCTCTACGGTAAATCAAATTGTACCGTTAAGTGCCGCCATTTTACACTCAATGTTTCACACTCGGTTGAAAACGGAGAACGGGAAGTTGTAAAAACAAGAAATCAGAAAAACAAAAGAAATAATATTTCCGATAATGTCAATCTAACCCGCAAGATCTCGCATAACACGCAACACCTATACGACGGAAGTTTACTTACACGAGTTTAACACACTGATATCTATTGCCATTTTATTATATCTTGATATTTTCATATTATGGATAATGATTAGCTAATAATAATAATAGGAGGCCGTCGTGACGCAAGGGTACAAGCGGCAATGGCAAACACGACGTTTGTTGGTTCGATTCCCGCTCTGGGAAATGATTTTCATTTCCTCGCTGTGATAACGGGCCAAGCACGGCGTGGAACGCCGCCACTCAACACGCAATAAGCGAAAGTGGATTGTCTTAACAATAGGTCCCTAGGTTCCCTCGGCTTACTCAGTTATGTGCGGGATACACCGTGAAGCTAAAAAAAAACTAAAAGATAGTACGGGGTAATTAACAAACTTGTTATCCTATAATATAATCTTACTTATCGTCACTGATATTCGTGTTCCGTTGGGAATTCAATGTGATAAGTCACTCCATTTTCTACTTGCTGTCAGGATGTAGTCTGTCCAACTATTACGAGTTTTGTTAATATAAATAAAATCCACGGAGTGAGATTTAATCTGAAATAGTATGAGGAATTGTTCAGCTTGTTACAGGATCTTCTCATCAGAAATGTCTTCCATGCCGATGGTATCTTTGTATTTTTATGACGTATCTAAGATTCTTTATTCTGTAAGAATATCAAAAGAATATTATATAGTACTTATCTACAGTAGTCGTTACGACGATTTATGTAATCTTGCTTATCATTTTTTTTCACGTACTTATCTTGATTTATAGGATGTGAACTCTAAATTCTTCTTAGTAAACAAAACTCATTTTATTCCCGAATGTATTTGGAACATTTCTTTTCAATATTATTATTTTTTATATTTGTGACAATAATCAATTAATAAATTAGATTGAAATATAATATGTTATTGTACAAATATATTGTTCAAACGGCAATTAGTTGACTTGTTTGAACAAACATACTAAATGAAATTGATACTATCTTATTACAGAAAATGTACTAGCTTTTATTTCCGACTTTGCCTTTGTAGTCATATGGAATAACTAAGTTACATCGAAACAACATCACTAAGATGTAACATAGCCAAAAGCCTTTTTAATGAATAGACTCTCCAACAAAAAAAAAATATCAATTCAGAAAGAGAAAATAAGAAAGAGAAAATAAAATCCAGATGGGCAGAGTTTTATAGCTATTCAGTACCCTGATTCGTTTCTAATAGCTTCACGTTGTTACATCTAAATTCGAGAGACATTTTATTATTTTCAACAATATTAAATGATGATGAAACAATAGATTTCTAGTGTATCTACTATAAGATAAACAAGCTCCGAGTAGGGGACTCAGAGCCGAGACACTCGAGATTTGATAAAAACCTAATCTAACCTAACCTAAGAAAACAACAACGTTAAGTGCGAATAGAATTTTAGTCCAATTTCAGGATAGTACAATTAAGTTTGCGGTTGTAAAAATTAAGTTTTAATTTCAGTTCTTTACTTATGGCGCTTCGAGCGTGCTAAAAATTAAGTTATGTTCTATAATATATATATACCTATATGTTACATTTCCATATTTGCACCAAATCGATGCATAAATGTTCGTATTTTTGATTTCGCTGGACTTGATTTTTTGTGTGTTTCAAGGAGCCATAGACACATATCTTTGATATTAATTTTAGCTTGATACTTCCACTCGATGACGAGATGAATGATCTGGACAGACTGACAGACGGGCAACTAAATGATCCTATATATTTTTACCTTTTGAATACGGAACCCTAAAAATCATATAATAAGTTTTCAAATACATTTTTTTATCTTAACCTATCTCCTTGGCTAACTACCTTATGTGGAACGTCTGTATCACTCAGGAGCGTGCAGTCAGGCAGGAGTTTCATATATGTACTTATATTGAATTTAAAAAAGCTACGGAAATCAGCTTGTTATACACATCATTATAAGGAACAGAGTAGTATGGAACACTACTGCCATCTAGTGTAGTTGGGAGCAAACAGTGCCGCCACCTAGCGTAGCACGAGGTAACTCGAAAGGAATTGAAGTTTTGAATCGAAGACATCTTTTTTATATCAAATCATAGCGAAGTATTAAATTATTGACGAAATTGCCATATTAAACAGTTTTACTCAAGTTTATCTGTGTAAACAAAGTAAAAAAATTAAAAAATGTTTAAACAAATGAATTTAACGTTTACTTTGATAAATCTTTATAGACGGAGATCCCAGGGCCTCCTAATCACCATTTTCGCTAAGCTGAAATTTTGAGGACTAATAGACTATTAATCCTATTTATTCCTTATAATATTAGACTTAATATGTAGTTAAGACTGTATGCTTGATAACTTGAAAGGGTCCCACCCTTTCTTCAGAGATAGCGGTCACTCGATCACTAATATGTATGAAAAGTAAATTCTGAGAGAGAGAGAGATTTTCTTAAATAATAGAAAGAAATACAAATGTTTGGCTAATCAAAACTGTATCGTGAGCTTTAAGTCTATGCAGATGCAGATATATCTACTCCACATATATCTACTCCACTTTGAAAAGCTATAAAACCAGTTAGACCACTCTTTAGCTACACTGAGGAGATTACATACCTGCATCTATTTGGATTTGACTCGTAAGCCAACGATGATAAAAAGAAGTAGCTTTGCGTAGTCTTTATAAAACAAAAAAAATATATATAAACTCAATTAACTCAATTAAAATTAGAAACAAAAAAAAAGTCATTTGCTTAGCATAAACCGGTTGATACTGTTTTTTGACAACCTACCTACACTTCTTGTACAGCATCACATATTTAATGATAAATATTTTATTTTTGTGTTCGACTTATTAAAAATGAAAGATAAAGCTGACACTATTACCGAAGGAATAGGATATATAATAATAGAATTAGAAATTTTAAAAAAAATACACATACATGCAGTAAAGGAAAAATAGACTTTCGTATCCACAACGTTGTTTTTGATAATAAAAGTCATCAGGTGAAAGCAAAAATAATAAGAATGTAATGTTCGGCGTAGAAGACTTGGCATATATTTTTATGAAATTCTTTTTAATAATTTCTAATAAATTTTATTTGGAATTTTTTTTTCTGGCTGTACTTTTATAATTCACGCCTCACGAGCTGTATACACTAATCCACTAATCTATCTTTTACCAGCGTTTTCGCCCGCGTGGTATTCCGATCAAAAGGAATTAAACTAACTGTATGAACGATATGAAGTGTATGAGTCATGACACATTATTGGTGCCCCAAGTCGATATGCTATTCAACATAAAAATACTTATTTAATTCGAACCAGTAGTTCTTGATATTCGCGCGTCCAATCAAATGTCTTCCTTTATGTTATTAATATAAAATAATAATTATTATTTGCTTAATTTTGTAATAATAAATAGAAATATAGAATATAGATTCACAATTTGTCACAGAAGCACAAATTAAAGTCAAAACAAAATGTATCCAGCCAGTGCTATAACAATCAAAAAGCCGGTATAAACTATCAACATTGACAGAATGCCAACAGCCAGGCCCTCGTCAACACAACGTCTCTCTCGTATATATTTATATTTTGTTTCTATAGAAGTAGAACCGTTGGCAATTCAGTCAGTCAGTGATCGTCAACCGGCGAGAGTGATTCTGTCTTAACTGCTAACTAAAAAAACTAATTTGTGAGTATTTGTATTGAAAATTGTTATTAATTTGTCGGCTTTTATTATATTTCTTTATAAATGTTAAGAATAGATTACAAGACAACAGTTTTATAGTGTATTTATTGATTAAATACGTTTTAAACGTTCTACCGGCGTCTGGAGAACTAAAATATTTTCATATATGGCGGCCAATGTACTTGTGAAACGAACGAGTGACGAGAAATTGAAATATGTGTTTAATTAAATGACATTTTCTTTAGAATCTTAATTGAATTATTTTTTTGTAAATGTTACTTAGTTTATTGATTGGAAATTATGAAATATTTCGGGAAATATTTCTCAGAAGAACCAATTTATGTTAAATTCCTACCTACATAGATAGATATTTCAGTTTATAATTTTATTTTTACATTATACGCTTTTTTGTAAGCTTAAAATTATGATTTAATAAGTATAAAATAACAAAATTATTTTTTATTTGTGTCCAGCAAAATGCCGCAGGTTTCTTTCTACTACTTTCCCCTGAAGGCTCTGGGTGAGTCCGGAAGGTTGCTTCTGGCTTATGGTGGCCAGGAGTTCGAAGACAAACGCGTTTCCATGGAAGATTGGCCTGCGTTTAAACCATGTAAGTAATAAAACGAGTTGATTTAATATTATCACTAAATAATGCGAAGAAATGAAAATATACATTTAAATAAATATTTAATTCCTTCGAGTGCGCCTGCGCCACGGCGGGCCTCTAAAATAGTATAAATTACTATTTTTTATTGGATATAAACGACGTCTGCTTGGTAACGAAATCCAAGGCCGCACTTGAATTATTTGTTAGCTTTTGGTAAATACACTGTACTCATAACACTGAATAAAACATAGTGGTGCTGGTGCTGGCGCTTATCTTCCAATCGGTCACTCAACTTTATTAAGATACATTTTATACTGAATATACTTTTATTATGTTGCTACTTAAACGTGTTTTTGTATATATTTTAATTAAGGATAAAAATGTAATAAGTAACAACATAGAGGCCATAGTGCCACAGCGGCACAAGGGTGTGACTGTAACGCGACGGTTGCGGGTTCGATCCCCACTCGAGGGAGTGAATTTTTTTTTACGTTTATATTTCCATTTCTTCGCTTTGGTGTCGAGGCAAAGCGCAGCGTTAAGTTCTGTCACTCAACACGCAATGCCTCCAGAATTCGGCAGAAAGTGGGGAACGGGTGTCTTAACACAAGGTTCCCTCTTCGTATCCTGCTGTGTGCGGGATGCAGCATGAAGCTGATTTTTTTTTAAGCAACAACATATTTTGTCTAAGTTAAAAATAATATAATAATCTAATAAGATATTGAGGTAATATTATAATATTGAGAATTTAGATATTTCATAATATAAAAAAATCTGAGTTCAGTCATGCTAAGCTATATTCTCTGAATTAAAAACGTCCATTTTATTTAATTATAAATAATAATAATTCTATAATAACTTCTCCCCAAAAACACCCAATGCTTACTGTTTTTTATAACAAAATACCTTTTTTTTATTTAGCAACCCCGTTTGGTCAGATGCCAATACTTGAGATCGATGGCAAGAAGTACGCACAGAGTATGGCCATAGCCCGCTACCTCGGCCGCAAGTACGGAGTGGCCGGCGCCGATATCGAGGAGGACTTCGAGATCGACCAGAATGTGGAATTTGTCAATGATATCAGAGCTAGTAAGTATTTTTTTAAGTCATTGCGTGTTAAACGGATCCTAACGCCACAATACGATGCAAATCAACGAAATGGTATATTGAATATTTTCATTTCTTCGCTTTGCTACAAACCACAGCGTTTAATTCCGCCACTCAACACGTAATGCCTCCAGAATTCGGCGTAAATTGGGGACGGATTGTCTTAACACTAGACCTCCCTCTGCCTATACCCTGTTACACGCGGGTTACAGAGTGAAGCTGAATAAAAAAAGAATATGTAAAGAACATAACGTAGTGATAAAGTGATTTGACACTAAGTTTTACTAAAAAAGCTCATTTAAAATAACATGTACTATTAATAATATAGTGATTAATTCATTTGTTATTATTAATAGTTACAACCGGAACGAAATATTGTAGGTTTATAACATTTTTCATTTAACGACCGTCGTAAATTGTAAGTGTAAAAATGCCTACAATTTTAGAATTTGATAAAGGATTATCGAAATTAAAAACAATTTTACTTATTATCGTTTCTATACAGAAAACTAGGAGGATGTTAAATATTGAAATGTTCAAGTTCAAAAAAAGTTAAATTAGCGTGAACGTTTTTTTACTTTCCTTTTATTTTATCCCCATATAGCAGGATAGGCAGAGGAAGCCTAATGTTAAGAAACTCTGTTCCATATTTTCTACTAAATTCTGGAGAAGAAACCTTATGTCAAGGCACTTCGTCCTCAAATTTAACTCGATCTTCGAAGAAATAACAATATTTCATTGCTCCGACTGGACTCAAACTCACCACCATAGAATATACAACCGGAAGCAGCACCATTGCGCTATAACGGCCTAGTTTTTTTATTTTATTATATGTATTTCAAAACAATAAAATTTTTATGCCTACAAGTAAAACGCTATTTAAGTTTCTTAACAATGGAACAAAAAGATTGTAACATTGTTCAGCTTAGTTTACTTTACATTTTTATGAATAAAAAAAGATAACTTTAGTCGTAAATTTATATCGCGAGATATATTATATGGATAGTTAGGTTTAAACAGCTGTTTTATATTTTAAAATTCTTCAAAGACGATATTTTTATAGAATTCAACCCATACGTATATTTTTGTTTAGTTTATATATTAATTTTACATTTGATATAAAAATATTTTTATTGAAAGTAAAAACATTACATAGGTACTCATCGTTAAGGCAAAGCGCGCCGTTAAGTTCCNTGTTAAATATTGAAATGTTCAAGCATATTCTATATAAGTCTCACACTAACTTACGCTTGTTTTTTTTTTTTAATTTTGTTTGCTTCTCTCTGTATATGCGGGATACAGCAGGGTAGGCAGAGGAAGCTTAATATTAAAACAATCTGTTCCATATTTTCTACTAAATTCTGGAGAAGAAACCTTATGTCAAGGCACT
This sequence comes from Heliconius cydno galanthus, assembly GCA_036379175.1. Classification (NCBI taxonomy): domain Eukaryota; kingdom Metazoa; phylum Arthropoda; class Insecta; order Lepidoptera; family Nymphalidae; genus Heliconius; species Heliconius cydno. The sequence goes on along the minus strand of JAKRZM010001314.1, from coordinate 196,773 downwards.
TCGTCCTCAAATTTAACTCGATCTTCGAAGAAATAACAATATTTCATTGCTCCGACTGGACTCAAACTCACCACCATAGAATATACAACCGGAAGCAGCACCATTGCGCCCTAACGGTCTCGTTTTTTTTTTATTATATTTCAAAACAATAAAATTTTTATGCCTACAAGTAAAACGCTATTTAAATTTCTTAACAATGGAACAAAAAGGCTGTAACATTGTTCAGCTTAGTTTAATTTATATTTTTATGAATAAATAACGATTGCTTTAGTCGTAAATTTATATCGCGAGATATATTATATGGATAGTTAGGTTTAAACAGATGTTTTATATTTTAAAATAGTCCAAAGATTTTTATGGAATTCAACCCATACGTATATTTTTGTTTAGTTCATATATTACAAATTACATTTAATAAAAAATATTTTTATTGAAAGTAAAAACATAACATATAGGTACATATAGATATATCTTTACACATCGTTAAGGCAAAGCGCGGCGTTAAGTTCCACCACTCAACACGCAATGCCTCCATCTTTATAGGTCGTTAAGGGTTCAGCGGAAAAGGGAACAGTGTCTTAACACTAGTTTCCCTCCCTACCCTGCTGCATGTGCGGCAAACAGCGTGAAATTGAAAATAAAATCTCTCTCTCATAAAAGAGATTTTGAAATCAAAAGATTGTTCACTAATCTATATAAAAAAATACGATTTTTTTAAACTATTATCCTCTTTAACTATTTAGAAGCAGCAAGCGTTCACTACGAGGCCGACGAAGAACTCAAAGCAAAGAAGCACGAGGACCTCAACAAAAACATATACCCAGTGTTACTGAGCAAGCTGGATGAGCTTATAAAGAAGAATAACGGACATATTGCAGCTGGCAAGGTTTGCATTTTCTTTATTTCTTCTGAGCTTTAGGCGGAGAAAACCTGAGATATTTAGAACCTAGTTCCATTTTTCGACCAATTTTGAGATTTGGCGTGTTGTGTAGCGGATCTTAACGCTGCAGTTTGCCTTAAGGAATGGGGAAATAAAAAAATAAAGAGAGGATCACACCCACAAATATTTCTGTTCGCTGCTAGTTACCATAATGAGATATTTACTAACTTTCTACAACTTCCGCCCATTGATATGGCGTGTTTGGTGTTGAGTCTAACTAGTTCCAGGAAATACTTTTTACTAACATTAAATTTAAACAATGAGGCCGTCGCGACGAAGGGAAACACCTATGCTACTCTAAAACTCTACGTTTATGGGTTCGATTCCCACTCGGCCAAAGCGCGGAGTCGAGGTCTGCAAGTAAACACGCAATTGAACATGAATTTGGGTACACTAGGTTCCCAAGTCTCCTTTGCCTACCCTGCTATGTGCGGGATAGAGCGTGAAAAAAAATTAAACGTGCTTCTAATCTATATTATTATACTTAACTATCGTAATTATTTACAGCTCACATGGGCAGATTTCGTTTTCGCCGGCATCTTTGATTACTTGAAAGTAATGCTTCAAATGCCCGACCTGGAGAAGAAGTACCCCAGCTTCAAGCAGGTCGTCGATGCAGTGTACGCCGACGATAAGGTGAAGGCCTATAGCGAGAATATACCTAAATCAGAATACAACTTCTAATTTAAAGAGGCTTATTTTGTATGGAAAAATATGATTATTACGTAAATATTCGAGTATGTTATGTCCAGTATATCGCCATGTAATGGATGACTGAAATTATAAAGTACTGTACTATGTAAATATCTGAATAAAGGTGTTTGTATTGAAATTAAGTAAATCTGTTTTCTTTTTTTTTCTATCCTTACTTTTTTTTTTCAAATTATACTTTAAAACTAAATATTTTCTATACCGAGGCCTTCTTTTTAGTAGGTTCTATCGACGTTTTTCAATGAAGAATAATAAAAAAATGTTTGTAAAGTAGACCGCGTAAGTAGTCTTCTTTTAAAATCGTATCGTTCGTTTGTTGACAGCTTCACGCTGTATCCCGCATATAGAAGGGTAGGCAAAGGAAACCAGGGAACCTAATGTTAAGAAATCCTTTGTCATTAAGATATATCCGTTCCCCATTTTTCACCGAATTCTGAAGACATAACGTGTTGAGTGGCGGAACTTAACGCTGCAGTTTGCCTTGTTACCAAAGCGAGTAAATGCAAAATATAAAATATTCATTCCACTGACTGGGAATCGACCCCACGGCCGCAACCGTCGCGTTTACAGGCACAAGTTTGTGGCTGGGCCACAACGTCTCAGAATTCATAATTATGTATTAACCAAAAGATAACTGATAATATAATAGTGGGTTTTACAAAAAATATACAAAGTATCGTATAGGTGGATTTTTTATAAAAAGTACACACAGATTATCGAATTCATTAAAACAAAACAGAATTATTTTTAGTATAAAAATAATAATTAATTGAAAATCATTTATTACAGTATTATCCGATACACGTGTAATTGTTAATATTGTTTTTGAAATATTTTGTAAGGAATAGAAACTATATATATAAGAGAATTGCAAGGTCAGGTCAATTTCCCCCTAATCCTGGAGGCATTGCGTGTTGAGATGCAGAACTCGAGGGCGCGATTTGAGTCACACCACAAATATTTAATATTTCGTGTCCTCAAGTGGGAATCGAACACACAACCTCTTACAGTCACTCACTTCTGCCTCTGCGCCTCAAGTTTCCCTAAGTTAGATATAAATATTATATTTATTGATAAGTTTATCTTTAAATTTATATTCTGAGTGCCTTTGTATATAACAACAGTGAATAGCAGTTATATGTACTTGTAACGATAAAATGCAACTGTTCTTGGAACTAATGAAAGATAGGATGAACTATCATGAAGGGTCCTTTCTTAATGACGTTTAAGAAGAATTTCCTATCATTGATATAGAGTTCAAACTCACATTTCTTATTTGCCTAATTATTATTATAGATATTTGTTATTCTAAGCATCACTTTCACGCCTCTCCGCATTTCAGCAAAAAGAAAAAAGGATATTTAAAAATTATATTTTCTTTGGTAAGAATAAATCTTTATCGTATTCATTTAGATGACTAGTATTTCTAAGCATACAAGTATTGTTTAATTCCACTAATTTAGAGGACTTCATAAGGCAGGGGCACGAGCGTGCATCTATAAGCCCGACGGTTGTAGATTCGATTCTTAAGTTTTTAAAGAATCTAACTTATTAAATAATAGTTTGTATTAAATTACTTGATCTTTGGCTTACGAGAAATTTGTCACATATTTTGAATTTTGACTGAAACAAGTCAAAACCTTCGCCTATTGTACCATGTTTAATAACATTTTAACAAGTATAATATAAAGTAACATTTTGTTTACGGTGGGTACGATTTGATTTTCGCAAATAAATTGTATATATTTTTTATAAAAAAAAGTACGAGATCTCTTTCCTACAAAAATGTGCCAACAGGATAAGCTTCTCAACAAGTGAGGATCAAACTCACACCTATCTCCTATATATGAGGCCATTGAGGAGCAGCAATACGCGATGGTTCTGGGTTCTATTTCCACACAAGAAGGGGATTATTTTCGTCGGTGTTGAGTTCCGCCATTCAACACGCAACGTCGCGAAAATTTTGAGGAAATTGGGTAACAGCGTATTATTAAATATCTACGATCTAACTTTTTGTGATTGTAATTAATATTTTCAATTTTATCATTGATGCTCACATGTTTTTATCATATCATTCGCTATCGTATATTTTTAGACATGATGATAAAAACTGCACTCCCCAACAAGTTTTAGAAGGTTCTAGAAATATGTTTGCTATGTTGGTAACTAAAATATGTGTGTCCACTTCAATGATAAAGATTGCGTTGTCATTATCATTAATTGTCAGAAAATTATGTTAAATATTTTGGACAAATCAAAAAGTTTCATCGTGTGGAAGTGGCTGGCGGCGCCTGATTGTTTATGCGATAAGATGCAGTTATAAATTCGATATCCGCGTGAGGAAATTATTCTTTTCAAATTCTTTTCAGTTCTCCGCTCTGGCTCTGGCACGAAAATAAGTGAACGACGGAAAATACACACATTACAGTACATTTTCTACCTAAAGAAAAAAAATCTTTTAAATATGGTCCACAATAAAAACTTACACTGAAATTACTTAATTTTTCGAAGCACTATTTTCTCTTAAATCGATATTATATGGTAAATAAAATATAACAAGTAAAGAATCCATATGAGAGTAGTATAAAAACACAGAATCATATGATCTTTATGGGGTGATGATACTGATGGACTGATAATAGGAATATTATCAGGGCATCCTGTTAGTTGTTTCGACCCAAGAACAATTATGGAAGACCATAACATATGTTCATTTTAATAAGAAAAAAATAAATATTAGACAAAAACTTCCACATATTTGGCATACACTTCTATTTATCCACGTTCTAGGGCAAAGCGTATTTTAAGCGCCAACCCTACCCTACTTTAATGAAAAAAAATAAAAAATATACGTAATCTAAATCTGTGGCCCAAAAAGACTACGCGTCGACGTTTCGTCGGTTATCGATAATAAAAACATCATTCTAGCTTTGTTACTGTGTAATCGCGTCGTGTTGAGATTGTGAGTAAAAAATATTATTGTTTATACTAATATTTAACTAAATAAATCTGCTTCACGCTGTATCCCGCAATCAGCAGGGTGGGCAGGCGGAACCTAGTGTTAAGACATTCCGTTTTTTTCGCCAAATTCGCGCTTCAGCCTTGATATCAGCGAAAGAATGAAAATAATAAATATTTTATTTCTTAGAGTGAGAATCGAACCGTTCGGCTCAAGGGATTTCAAACATTAAAAGGGCGTAACAACAGTTCCAACTTCCAAACGTATTCACCAATAACGGAAATAAGAACATCGAGCTTATACATAATGTATAACGAAATAAGTACTAAATATTCAAGGGGTCAATCAAATTCATAAGATAGAGTCAGTAGTGTTCAAGCATTATGAATAAAATCTTTAAAAGATACCTAAAACACTAAGGAGGCCGTCATGGCGCAAGGACACTAGGGTGTGACTGTAAAACAACGGTTGTGGGTTCGATTCCCGGTTGAGGAAACGAAATATTGAGTTAAATTTACATTTCCGTTTCTTGGCTCTGGTATAGAGGTATAAGCGCGTCGTTGAGTTACGCCACTCAGCACGCAATGCCTTCAAAATTGTATGTTGTATGCTGTACTGTATGTTCCCTCTGCCTACCCTGCTATAGCGTGAAGCTGATTAATGTTTATTTAAAAAAACTAAGTTGGGTTCGTCGAAATAAAATAAAGTTTTATTCGCTTTCAATGTTTAACTTCGAGTGATGTCAATCCCTCTGTCCGTTCAGTCGTCAGTTCCTTCTGCCCTGCCGCTTTATACAGATATAGAAATTAAAAAGATATGTCTATAATTATCTATGTGCAAATAAGTAAATATTAGAAAAAAATATTTATCATTTATAAATATTCATTTAATCATTTTATAAATATTTGAGCTTACGTAAAGTGTTTTTCACAGATAAGAATTTTAATACTGCTAATAAAAATAAATTAATATTAGTTAAATTTTAAATTAACAAACTGTAATGAAAATATCTCGTCTTATCTGTAGATTGTGTTAGCAACGAATTGTTCCGTTATATCACCAAGAACAAAATTGTCAATACGATTTTTCTTCTTCTACTGTTTGGTCACACACAATTTTCTATTCTTGTACAGTGACCGTGCCAACGTTTTCTCCACTCTTCTCCTTTCTTCAATCGGGCTAAAAATTGAATATATTAAGATTTATGTTCCATAGCAACAACAGTAGTATAAGAAGTATAATTACGTCAAATAAGGGATGCGCCGCGCTGCAAGCAGTCGTCACATTTACACTATCTGTATAAACTCACACAAATACAACGCTCAGCTTACGCCTACACGCACACATACACAAAGCTCATCTTACGCCTTGCGGACTGTATATATTTTTACTTTCTACACCCAATAATTTCAATATCGCGTTTTTGTCCATTACAAAGTTAATAATGGTAGAGTTTATTATGTACCAAATACAAATGTAACCTAGTGAAAAATTGAGCCTAGCCCAGAGGTCCACGAACGATTTGATCTTGACATCTCATCTTAGCAATACTGAAAAGAACATTAAAATTTAAATTACATTTTCTTTAGCGATCAGAGCGTTTGGATGGATTCCAAAAGGTGCGGGTTGTCTTCTTAATTTTTTTTATACATTTTCTATAAAAGTGTTCTTGATAAAAATTAAAATTAAAACCAAAAATCGTTTAATATCGCGTTTATTGTTAAGTCATGATTCCAACAATCCCATAATAAATAAAAGGATGTTTATTCCAATGACATTGGGACGTGATCCGTATAATTATATAGAATAGACGCTGACCTTCCTAGCAACACTATGCTTAATAGATACAACATTAGATGAGTCACATCTAGAGGACTATTGTGAAATCCATTTGAAGTAATTTAGTATGTTTTTAGCTTACATATATGTTTCCGTGCTTAGTATATTAGATATTTGTATTTATACTTCCATGTAAGTGAGATCTATAGAAAAATCATTCTCTTATAAAATCTTTGCATCACACATATATAACTAAAATTAACAATATCATTATTAACCGACTTCAAAAAGCAGGATGCTCTCAATTCGGTTGGTAATTTTAGTCACTTCCCCGCTTTAGCATAATATCTTGAATTCAGGCGGAATCCTCAGAATTTTTACTAACAAGAAATTAAGCCGGAAAATAAAAAAAGAACATTTACACAAAAAAGATCACTTTGTAACTAAAATAACAAAAATATCTCTAAATGTGCCCACTAAAAGAGCGTTACCTTCAAATTGGATTCTAATTGACAATCCATATGGGTGGCCCAATTTATAATTATTAATTATTATCTAATAACCAAATATTCTTCTTCTTCTTCAGGAGCATGCCGAAAGTAAAAGTAATATACTTCAATATAACGGGTTTAGGTGAAGGCATCCGTACGCTGCTGGCTTACGGTGGTCAGGAGTTCGAAGATGTAAGAATACCTAAAGAAGAATGGCCAGCATTGAAACCAAGTTAGTGCTTATAGCTATCGTTTTTTTACTTTTAATTTGCTTTATCATAACCTATTAAAAATATTATATTTAAAACTTAAACATTATATCTATTGACCGTTTACTTAAGAAAGAATTAATGAAACTTTGTTTTTCATAAAAGAAGATAAGAGTACTGGGAGAAAAGCATTCTCCATGTGGAATAATTTTTAAAATTGTGTTAGGTAAAATTTCTAGAAATGCTTTGACATTAAGTTTTCTCTGCTTCCGCCACTCAACACACATTGTCTCCAGAATTCGGCAAAAAGTGGAGAACGAAGTCACTTAACACTAAGTTCCCAGGTTTCTTCTGCCCATCAGGCACTACTATGTACATACGAGATAGAGCGTAAATCTAAAAAATAATAATAAATTACATTAATCTAAATTACTTTAATAATGTAACCCATGGTACCTCGGGCACTGACAACGAATAAATTCTTATTGTTTCAGCGACACCTTTTGGTCAATTACCCATATTAGAGATTGATGGTAAAAGATATGCACAGAGTTTTGCCATTTGTCGTTATCTCGGACGGAAGTATGGGCTGGGTGGAACAGACATAGAGGAAGACTTCGAGATTGATGAATTAATGGACTTTTATGCTGAAATTCGTTTCAGTAAGGATAACTTATTTTTGAAAAAAAATTGACAAAAATTTTGAGAAATGATTAATTATTATTATGTTGCATTGTTATTATATAATATAATAAAAAATAAATAAAGACCTTCGGGGATCAGTGGCGTAAGCGTTCCACTGGAAGCGTGACTGTTGCGGATTCAATTCCCACTTGGGGAATGAAATATTTAATATTTTCTTTTTCTTGCCCTGAAAACTACAACCATCGCACTCAGAAACATACATTAGAACTTAAATTGGTTAAATTGTCTCTGAGATTATAGTGAACAAACACACTGACAAATAGACAAAAGTTTTAAAAATCATTGTTATTTAAATATCTTCCATGAACATACGTTGAACAGACACCGATCCCTTACAATTTTATTTTAAGTATAAATATTAATCTCTGTTACTTAGCCTAAGTTAACATAATTTACAATGTATTACAACAGAAGCTATAGCCGTTCTCTTCGAACCTGACGAAGAAGTCAAAGCCAGAAAACACGAAGAACTCAAAAACAATTATTATCCATTCGCTCTGCAAAAACTAGATGATATTATTGCTAAGAACAATGGGCATGCTGCTCTTGGGAAGGTACTTTTATATGCTTATAAGTTCCCATAAATAACATACAGGAGGTTAGAAGCCAGTGCCTAGTGGAATTCTAAGCCACAACCTCCTATTACTTCTATCTATATTCTTATTTATCTTTTTATAATTTTATGAGAAGATTACACAGTATCACAGTTTAAGCATGCAATAGAAAGATACTGATAAGGATTTATTCAAATTTTGTTCCATATAAAACATATTGCATCACCTGACTCTTTTTCCATTGATGTAAGTGTAACTTTAGTTATTTTTTTTAAGCTGACATGGGCAGATTTTATGGTCGGTGGCTCTTACATTTCATTGAAAAGACTTGTCCAAAATCAAAATTTAGATGAGGAGTATCCAAATATTAAGAGAGTGAACGAGATGCTGATGGCTATTCCCAAAGTAAAAGCCTACGCTGATGCTGCACCTGTACCTGAAGGATGATATCGAAATTATATTATACATAACACGACTTACTCTAGTTTCTGTATGATTAAAATTAAAAAAATATAGTGGGTTTAACTTTTTTTGTTAGTTTTCTTTAGTCCTTAACCTGTGATAAAGTGTTACAAGTCATTCAAATTCATTTAATTTCAAATATCCTTTGAATGAATTCCTATATAGCAAAATGTTTGCTCGGAAATAAATTCTGTTGAAAAGAGCTGGTAAAAAATTGAATAGTAATTTTTGTTAACATAAAAGTTATAATTTTATCACATTGCAACAATATAAGGAGATCAGTCATGGCGCAGGGGCACAAACGTGCCTGTAATGTCTTGAAACGTGACAAGTTGTGACTTTGATTCCTGTACAAAGATTAAAATATTTAATATCTCTAGTAACGAGGCAAAGCGCGGCGTTCAGCTCCGTTACTCTACACGCAATGTCTCCAGAAATGGCTAAACTCAACGTCACCCTCTAGTTAGTAAAGATTTAATTATTTGATGAAATTCAAATACTCATCTAATAACATCCTGGTAGTTACGAACTTTAATTCATTGGAAAAATGACTTGCTTTTAATATTTACATTTTATTCAAAATTGCACAATACATAGTTGTGAATCATTTTCGTTAATATTCCTAAAAACGCCAACCAGTTTCCAATCCGTTCTCACACTGTCGCGAAAATTGGGCGATACGTGTCTTAAAATCTAAAAACATTCCATTCTCTCTGCCTACAATGCTGTATGCGGAATCAACTCTATGTAAACTAAAAAAATGGGTTTTTATCTTTTTATTACTACGAAAAGTCAGTGTTGTAAAAATGAGCAAAACAAGCGAACTGGCATCGTCTGAATGAGCCAGACAATGGCCGTGCGCGGGCGCAGACGACCTTGAACCCATCGCGAGTGATTAGACGATTCTAGTTTTACGTACACGTCATTTTAAATTTCAAGGTAATAAAAACCATACGACTATATATAGCTTGTACGATTATATGTTCTTTTTTCATACTATATCTGCGAAAAAAAATTCTTTCCTCATAATGAAAATCGAATCTCATCCTGTTTAATATATGAAAATGTATAGTCGTAGCGAAATTACTCTGCTTCTCTTACTGCTCGCTTTTCCTTCATAAATCTTTTTTTTTTACATTCTCCAATTACTCATTTACTCGACGTGTCCAAAACCTCAGCACGTTCTTCATTCATAAATAATTTTAAAAAAAACAATGCAAGGTTTAATAATAACACACCTATGGATATTTAAGTTATATAATGCTATTAATAATTAACATCTGATTTTGGTGCATTTTCACGGTACTTCTGCACGTTGGGAATGGCGTACACTGCATCGATGACTTGCTGGAAGCTGGGGTATGTTTTCTCTAAGTCGGGCATTCGCAACATTTCTTTTACGTAGTCAAATATACCAGCGAATACGAAATCAGCCCAGGTTAACTGAAAATCATGTATTTTTTTTAGATATGTATACTAAATATTTATTTTATTAAAAAAAATTACTGCTTACTTAAAAAATAGCCCGTATTTTTTTACCACAGATAAATATTTTTAAACTTTAAAATTTCAATTTATCTGTCTATTCATAATTAGGCAAAAAAAAGGAAAGTATAATATAGAAATACTAATATAATAATACCTTTCCAAGAGCAATGTGTCCGTTGTTCGCCTTAATAACTTCGTCTAACTTTTTAAGTAAACCAGGGTATACGTTTTTTTTATTCTCCTCGTGTTTCTCTTCTTTTAGTTCAGCATTTCTTTCGTAATGGACTTCTGATGCCTCTGGAAAAATAAAAAATACATTTTTTTAATATTTATGTCACTATATCAATATTTTAAATGCAATATTTTTCATTTCCTCTCTTCGCTCTGGTGTCGAGGCAAAGCGCGGCGTTGAATTCTGTCACTCTACACGAAGTGCCTCCAGAATTCAGCAAAAAATGGGGAACGGAAATGTCTTAATGGGAACGAAATGTTTTTGCACTAGGTTCCCTCTGCCTATCTTGCTGTGACCGGGATACAGCATGACGCTTATAAAAAATATTAAAAGTTTACGTACCATTTCGAATATCATTGACGAAGTCCACGTTCTGGTCAATTTCTAAGTCCTCTTCAATATTGCTTCCGACCAGACCGTACTTCCTGCCCAGGTAGCGTGCGATTGACAAACTCTGTCCGTATTTCTTTCCATTGATCTCTAACACTGGGACCTGCCCGAATGGCGTAGCTGAAAAATATTTTTTGCCATCGTTACGCTTTTCTGCGCTTTTCTGCATATAATATAGGTTTTGAAAAATTACGGAATTGTAATTTTCAAATTTATAATCTATAATTCTATATTCTATAGCTCTAGCTATATTATAATGCTGCTGAGTTTGTAAACTCAAGAAGTATTGGATCGAATTAAAGAAGTCTTTTGGTGTTTTTTTAAACAAATAAAAATAAAAGGCGGAGTGAATTTTTTTTTTTAAAGTGTGGGTATGCCGAGTGGGGATTCGAGCGGGTTATGTAGTAGCTTAACCATAGACTAGCAGATGTAGGCCGTCCACAGTAATCCCTAAAACCTCGCGGTATTCCTTCTAGACCGCCACAGCCCGGGTCTACAGGAGCCAATGATTCTTCCATAACCGCGGTGAGGCAGAGAGAACCTGGGAGCCTTTCATTGAAGGTATCAATACAAATTTGCAACAACAAACTCAATTTATATGACCTTGGTCCACTATACGAGTGTAGTATCACTGTGGGAGATATCGCCACACAAATTATTCTATTAATCTCGCGATACGCACAATTGGCTTAGTTATATAATAGAAGAAAAATTGGATTGCAATTAAAATCTATTAAATTCTATTAAAAGTAGAATTTTTGGTACAAATGAGGATAAAAAGAAGTATGATTGTGGGTGTGGGTCTAGCCGAGGTGCAGAGGTGCGACCTTAAACGCGACAGTTTGTGGTTCCGATTTCTACTGACACTACTGACATTTCTCGTAACTTGACATTGAATTAATATCATTAGGCATCCAAGACTATAATTTCCTTGCAGCACAGAAAATATTATAA
>JAKRZM010001314.1:122976-184567 GCA_036379175.1 Heliconius cydno galanthus | reverse complement strand
GCTACGTCACGGACCCCAAGACTACCTCGAATGAATGTGTTGCGTATGCGGTCAGACCGCGTTACGCCGCACATCCACCTCAGCATCTTCATTTCCGTGACGTGAAGCTCCTGAGTGTGCCGAGATAGTGCCGGCCAACATTCGCTGCCGTATAAAAGAACCGGTCGGATGATGCTCTTGTATATCAGCCCCTTGAGCTTGGGCGGTATTCTGCGGTCGCAGACCACACCAGTGACCTCCCGCCATTTGGCCCAGGCAGCGCTTATAAATTGTGTTAAGTAAAATTTCAAGAAGTGCTTTGACATTAAGTTCCTTCTGCTTCCGCCACTCAACACACATTGTCTCCAGAATTCCGCAAAAAGTGGAGAACGAAAGTATACATGGGAACGAAGTGACTTAACACTAAGTTCCCAGGTTTCTTCTGCCCATCAGGCACTATTATGTACATACGAGATAGAGCGTAAATCTAAAAAATAATAATAAATTACATTAATCTAAATTACTTTAATGATGTAACCCATGGTACCTCGGGCACTGACAACGAATAAATTCTTATTGTTTCAGCGACACCTTTTGGTCAATTACCCATATTAGAGATTGATGGTAAAAAATATGCACAGAGTTTTGCCATTTGTCGTTATCTCGGACGGAAGTACGGGCTGGGTGGAACAGACATAGAGGAAGACTTCGAGATTGATGAATTAATGGACTTTTATGCTGAAATTCGTTTTAGTAAGGATTAAAATATATTCTTATTTTTTCTTTAATGTTTTTTAAAATTTAAACTTTAATTTTTTTTTAAATTTATAATTTTGAGTAATGATTAATTATTATTATGTTGCATTGTTATTATATAATATAATAAAAAATAAATAAAGACCTTCGGGGATCAGTGGCGTAAGCGTTCCACTGTAAGCGTGACTGTTGCGGGTTCAATTCTCACTTGGGGAATGAAATATTTAATATTTTCTTTTTCTTGCCCTGAAAACTACAACCATCGCACTCAGAAACATACATTAGAACTTAAATTGGTTAAATTGTCTCTGAGATTATAGTGAACAAACACACTGACAAATAGACAAAAGTTTTAAAAATCATCGTTATTTAAATATCTTCCATGTACATTGTACATATATAGATCTCTTACAATTTTATTTAATTGATTTGATATATCTGTCTTACTTAGCCTAAGTTAACATAATTTACAATGTATTTACAACAGAAGCTATAGCCGTTCTCTTCGAACCTGACGAAGAAGTCAAAGCCAGAAGACACGAAGAACTCAAAAACAATTATTATCCATTCGCTCTGCAAAAACTGGATGATATTATTGCTAAGAACAATGGGCATGCTGCTCTTGGGAAGGTACTTCTATATACTTATAAATTATGACTTCTCATACAGAAGGAGGTTAGAGGCCAGTCGGAGGATAGTACACTCCGTTCCTTCTCACTTTCCGCCCAATTATGGACGCACTGCGTGTTGAGTGTTGGAATTGAACACCATGCTTTGCCTCGTTACCAGAGCGAAGAAATGAAAATATTAAATATTTCATTTCCTTGAATGGAAATCTAAGCCACAACCTGCTATTGCAATCGCACGCTTTTGTCCCTGGGCCACAACTGGCTTGAGTACTCCAATACTACTCCAGAAAAATTTTCCAATCCTCATTGCATTTTATTGTGAAACACTAAAAAATTTAATCTTTTCATAATTTTATGAAAAGATTACATAGTACCACAGTTTAAGCATGCAATAGAAAGATACTGATAAGGATTTATTCAAATTTTGTTCCATATAAAACATATTGCATCACCTGACTCTTTTTCCATTGATGTAAGTGTAACTTTAGTTATTTTTTTTTAAGCTGACATGGGCAGATTTTATGGTCGGTGGCTCTTACATTTCATTGAAAAGACTTGTCCAAAATCAAAATCTAGATGAGGAGTATCCAAATATTAAGAGAGTGAACGAGATGCTGATGGCTATTCCCAAAGTTAAGGCCTATGCTGAAGCTGCACCTGTACCTGAAGGATGATTACGAAATTATATATACATATCACGACTTACTCTAGTTTATATATGAAATAATAAAAAAAATAATAGTAGGTATAACTTTTTTTGTTACTTTTCTTTATTCCTTAACATGTGATAACTGATAAAGTGTTGTTAAACTGTTACAAACGATAGTCATTCAAATTCATTTCATTTCAAATATTCTTTGAATGTATTCCTATATAGCTAAATGTTTGCTTGGAAATAAATTCTGATGAACAGAGCTGGCAAAAAATTGAATAATATTTTTTGTATTTAAATGTTGTGATTTCGATTCCTGCACCAGGATTGAAATATTTAATTATATAATAGCGCGGCGTTGAGCTCGCTACTCAACACGCAATGCCTCCAGAAGTCGCCGGATAGTGACGATCCCATATTCGTCGTATTCTGGACTCTTTGCGTGTTAAATGGCTAAACTTAACGTCACTCTCTAGTTAGTAAAGATTATTTGATGAAATTCAAATACTCATCTAATAACATCCTGGTAGTTACGAACTTTAATTCATAGGAAAAATGACTTGCTTTTTATATTTACATTTTATTCAAAATTGCACAATACATAGTTGTGAATCATTTTCGTTAATATTCCTAAAAACGCCAACCAGTTTCCGCACCGTTCTCACACTGTGTCTCGAAAATTGGGCGATACGTGTCTTAAAATCTAAAAACATTCCGTTCTCTCTGCCTACCATGGTGTATGCGGAATCAACTCTATGTAAACTAAAAAAATGGGTTTTTTGGTTTTTATCTTTTTATTACTATGAAAAGTCAGTTTGTAAAAATAAGCAAAACAAGCGAACTGGCATCGTCCGACTGAGCCAGACAATGGGCGTGCGCGGGCGCAGACGACCTTGCACACATCGCGATTGATTAGACGATTCTAGTTTTATGTACACGTCATTTTAAATTTCAAGGTAATAAAAATAATACGACTATATATAGCTTGTACGATTATATGTTCTTTTTTCATACTATATCTGCGAAAAAAAAATCTTTCCTTGTAAAAAAATCGCATCTCATCCTGTTTAATATTTGAAAATGTATAGTCGCAGCGAAATGACTCTGCCTCTCTTACCGCACGCTTTTCCTTCATAAATCTTTTTTTTTTACATTCTCCAATTACTCATTTGCTCAACGTATCCAAAACCACAGTACGTTCTTCGTCCATAAATAATTAAAAATACAATGGAAGGTTTAATAATAACACACCTATGGATATTTAAGTTATATAATGCTTTTAATAATTAACATCTGATTTTGGTGCATTTTCACGGTACTTCTGGACGTTGGGAATGGCGTACACTGCATCGATGACTTGCTGGAAGCTCGGGTAAGTTTTCTCTAAGTCAGACATTCGCAACATTTCTTTTACGTAGTCGAAAACACCAGCGAATACGAAATCAGCCCAGGTTAACTGAAAATCATATATTTTTTTTAGATATGTATATCTATTAAATATTTATTTTATTAAAAAAATATATTTATGTAACTTACTTAAAAAATAGCCAGTATTTTTTTACCACAGATAAATAAGCACACAAATATTTTTAAACTTTAAAATTTGAATTTGTCTGTCTATTCTTAATTAGGAAAAAATAAACGAAAGTATAATATAGAAATAGTAATATTATAATACCTTTCCAAGAGCAATGTGTCCGTTATTCGCCTTAATAACTTCGTCTAACTTTTTAAGTAAACCAGGGTATACGTTTTTTATATTCTCCTCGTGTTTCTCTTCTTTTAGTGCAGCATTTCCTTCGTAATGGACTTCTGATGCCTCTGGAAAAATAAAAAATACATTTTTTTATTCTATATCCAGTACATAATAGAAATAGCTAGATTCTCATTCGCAGAAATGCAAAATTTTATCATTTCGTAGCTTGTGACGAGGCAAAGCGCGGCGTTAGATCCTGTCACTCTACAAGAAAATGCCTCCAGAATTCGGCAGAAAATAGCCAACGGAAAGGTCTTAATGGAAACGAAATATTTTTACACTAGGTTCTCTCTGCCTATCTTGCTGTGACCGGGATACAGCATGACGCTTAAAAACCTACCATTACGAATATCATTGACGAAATCGACGTTCTGGTCAATTTCTAAGTCCTCTTCAATATTGCTACCGACCAGACCATACTTCCTGCCAAGGTAGCGTGCGATTGACAAACTCTGTCCGTATTTCTTTCCATTGATCTCCAACACTGGGACCTGCCCGAATGGTGTAGCTGAAACATATTTTTTGCCATCGTTACGCTTTCCCGTAAATAATATAGGTTTTGCCAAATTACGTGATTATAATTTTCAAATTTATAATCCATAATTCTATATTCTATAGCTCTAGCTATATTATAATGCTGATGAGTTTGTATTGTTCAACGTACTAAACTCAAGACGTATTGGAACGAATTAAAGAAGTCTTTTGGTGTTTTTTTAAACAAATACAAAGAAAAACAAATAAAAATAAAAGGCAGTGATTTTGTTTTAAAGTGTGGAATCCTTTTATGGGTTTGCCGAATGGAGATTCGAGCGGGTTATGTGGTGGCATAACCTAGACTATAGACTAACAGATGCAGGCCGTCCACAGTAATCTCTAAAACCTCACGGTATTCCTCCTAGACCGCCACAAGGCGGTTCTACAGGAGCCAAGAGGTCTTCCGTAACCGCGGCGAGGCAGAGAGAACCTGAGAGCCTACATTAAGAGTTACACTACCAAACACTCCCTCCCTGACACTCATTCCTACATCTATGCGTATCAGCGTATTTCATTGAAGGTATCAATACAAATTTGCAACAACAAATTCAATTTATATGACCTTGGTCCACTATACCAGTATAGTATCACTGTGGGAGATATCGCCACACAAATTATTCTATTAATCCCGCGATACACAATTGGTTTAGTTATCTAATAGAAGAAAAATTGGATTGCAATTAAAATCTATTAAATTGTATTAAAAGTAGAATTTTTGGTACAAATGGGGATAAAAAGAAGTATGATTGTGGGTGTGGGTCTAGCCGAGGTGCAGAGGTGCGACCTTAAACGCGACAGTTTGTGGTTCCGATTTCTACTGACACTACTGACATTTCTCGTAACTTGACATTGAATTAATATCATTAGGCATCCAAGATTATAATTTCCTTGCAGCACAGAAAATATTATAAGCCAATCAAATTACACAAATATGTATGCATCGTTTTTTCTGCATTTTCTTTAAAACTCAACGCTAGTGGACCCATAATTATGAAATTAAGCAAATATTGAGAACTTCCAATACAAAGGAAAAATGTGAAAATACGAAATGTATAGAAATTAATATAGAAAAAAATAATTACTAATTCTTATACCAGTTCATACAAAATGAGTGATATGAGAAAATTTGAGTTTGTCAATTTTTATACAATCCTGAAATTGTTGAATGTCTGGTTTTTTTTTATGTTAGCTTCACCACAGATTATCTTATCTAATTTTTCGTGATTTTCATAAACAAATTTAAAAAAAAAACAGTAATCTATATTTTACAGATACTGTTTATAGTATGATTTTTATCTGTATTTTTATTATCACTTAATTAAGTATATATAATATAATTTATCAATTTATTTGTAAAATTTATAAGAAACGGAAGGTGACGAATTCTACTGTCTTTAGGTTCAACCAAAATTATGGGGGGCATCCTGGATCTAAGACATTTATTCTTAGTCCTTTTAACCGTCTCAACCGTCGCTTGTGCTCCTGCGCCATGACAGCCACAATTTAGAAGTGTGATACTAAACTTAAAAAGTCAAGCAACTCACAAGGTTTCAGAGCAGGCCAGTCGTCAAAGGTAACCCGGTGGTCTACAAAATCTTCTCCCCCGTATGCAAGTAAGAGGCGCGCTGACTCCCCCATTGCTTTTACATTGAAATAATAGATCACGGGCTTCGCCATTTTGCTGAAAGGCCATAATTATATAGATTTTAAAAAAATATATAAATTTAAAATTTAAAATCTGTTTAATGCTTATTTTTGGTTGTGAAAGAACAACAGATTGGGTCTTTTTTCTTAAAATTGTTTCGTAAATAAACCGGAGTGGAGTGCAGCTGCTCCACGATGGTCTGAATGGTTTATTGTCTGAATTTAAACGCGTCGATTATGGGTTCGATGCCCACGCGGAACAAAGAATTTATTTATTTCCGCGCTGGTAAGAGTAGGCATTTTCTCGGAAATCTCGTGAAAAGCGGGGAACAGTGTATCTTGATACTACTGACAACATGCATACACCAAGAAGCAAAAGAAATGAAAAAAAAGTGTGCTTATAAACTAACGAAATTGTATTTTTGAACAAGAGAAAACAACACTTACATTAGCAGCGACGGTCTAACGAATGCAATCGTAAACACACTTTAGGCTGAATTTTCGTGTTATCGTCTATAAAATATAGACGTATGTGCTTACATTTATCTTTATGATAAACACAATATGAATGATTATATAACGCTACATGTGAATTTTCTTTATAAATATATCAGCTTCACGCTGTATCCCGCACACAGTAGGGTAGGCAGAGGGAACCTTTTCACTCCGTTCCCCACTTTTGCCGAATTCTGGAGACATTGTGTGTTGAGTGGCAGAACTCAACGCCGCGCTTTCCCTCGACACCAGAGCGAAGAAATGGAAATATTAGCGTAAATAAATATTTCACTTCCTCGAGTGGGGATTGAACCCACAACCATCGCGTTACAGTCGCATTCTTGTACCGCTGCACCACGCCAGCCTCTTTGTTAACAAAACAATTTAGTTAAGTAAAACAGTTTACTTTATTTTTTTTTATAAATTTGAATTTTTTTTATTACGTTAAAATAAATACCCTAAATTACACTGCAGAGTAGACAAATGGAGCTGAGTATTAACATTCCATTCCTCACTTTCCACCCGATTTTGCAGACATGATGAGCGTAACTCAACGCCGTGCTTAGTTTTTGTTACAATTGATGTATTAAACAATCAGAAAACATTTTTATACTAACTTTACATTTAAGGATTAGATTTATCTCATACAATAAAACACCAAATTTTGTTTTCAAATGTTATTTATTTAAAAAGACGTAGGACAACAATAAATACTTAAATTAATTAAATCTTAGTTTAGTTAAAATAATTCAAGGTCCCGATTCAGGAGCTTGGGCGAGATAATCTTGCACTCGTGGGAGAGAGTGGACAGCCTTTACTACTTCAGTGAAACTTGGATACTGTTCCTCTAAGTCTGGAATACGCATCATTGTTTTGAGGTACTCGATCATACCCGCGAATACGAAGTCCGCCCACGTCAGCTGGAATAAAAATTAATAATTAGTTTTTAATTCCATGATTGTTAATTTTAATAAATATTTTATTCTTTTTGTGTCTCCTGTCGTGTCAAGGTCTTGGTTTCGGCACTCAACACGAAAAATTCGACGGAAATTGAGAAACGGAGTGTCTTCACACTAGGTTCCCTATAACGCGAAGCTGTTTATTTGATTAACTGATAAATCTTAAATGGTCACTGGTAACATATCAATTATGGTAACCCGAGGGTTACTTGAGTGATGAGTTTATTAAAACTACACATTCTTAGCTTCACGCTGTGTTCCGCACAAAATAACTTCTGGACCCCACTCTCTGCCAATATTTGGACGCATTCGTTAATAGATTACACAAATATTTTTTCAAATTATAATCGATATCTCGGTATCTCGAAAAGAGCTACAACTATTAAAGTTATATAAATCCATTTACCCTGCCGAGAGCAATGTGTCCATTATTCTTCTTGATTAGAGCATCTAGTTTCTGCAGCATCCAAGGATACACATTCTTGATGTAGTCCGCGTGTTTCTTCTCCTTTACTTCTTCATCAGGCTCGTACATAACTATTGCCGCTTCTGTAAAACCATAAAAATATTATATTACATAAAGGTTTTTTTTCAGGTTTTTCAACTGTTCAACAGGATCTCAGATGTCTGTTCAATATATTACGAGAATAATTACGTGATTGGCCAAAGTTAGAACATAGATTCCTTCAAAAATACAATTAATTAGAATAAATATATTATATATTATTTATCTATCCTTATTTATATTATTTATCTTTGACTTGCAATTTTTTTAAGTAGAACGGAGCGGCAGAAGCTAAGGTTTCTACATACCTCTTTCACCTCGTCCACTGTCACATATCAAAAATTTCAGTATGTTAATTGGTACTTACTAATACGAATATCGTTAACAAATTCCACGTTCTGGTCGATCTCGAAGTCTTCTTCGACGTCTTTACCGCCGAGGCCGTACTTGCGGCCGAGGAAACGGGCGAGGGACGTGCTCTGCGCGTACTGCTTGCCATCTATCTCAAGAACTGGCATTTGTCCGAAGGGAGTTGCTGTAAGAAATTAAAAATAAATTATAGATAAAAATATATTATTTAGCAAAGTTATAAATTAACAAAATAAATTATAATTTTTTTTTTTACTGTTGGTATTGGTTTTATAATTTTTAAAACTCTTCGTAACATAAGTTCAAATCTATTCCATTTAAAAAACGTTTATAATTTTTTATCCTGCAAATAGCAAAGTACGCTGAGGGAAGAAAGTGGCAAAATATTCCATTCTTCGCTGTTATTTGTAGTATTTATTATTAGAGAAATTGACGTTGCGTTCAGAGACAATAAAAAAACATTTAATTGATTGTATGTGACATTAAAGACAACAAAAATATCTATATGCTATCGATATTAAGTAGTAATGTTTGATAAACTCGTATAGCAATAACAGCCTGGCCTTGATACCAACTGTTTACATCGATGACAAAGCATATTTATATAATACTACTAGCGTTAATTAATAGTTTACACTGAGGTCAGAATGGACATCATGAGACGAAATATTAAAAAAAATATCTTACTAACTCATCAAATAAATATTCACTCCATCTTTTTTATAGCCAAATGTGTTTAAAAATATTAATTATAGCACACTATCATTTATCATTATCATTATGGCATATCAAAATAGCTATTTCCTACAGATATAAACAAAGTGACATATGAGTGAAAGTTGGTGATTTGAATCTGAATTGCCTGTTGTATTTGCGCATTTGATGCTGTGATCATTGCATCATCAGAATGCGAGTTGCAGGCATGACTAATGCCTCATTCTCCTCACTCTCAAAGAAGAGTGTGAAAATAATGGTTTAAGCCAGAACGCGAACAAGACAAAAGTTGTGGTATTTGAAAGAAATGAAGAAAGAACAAAATGCAAGATCAGTGTAAAAGTCCATAAAAATACACAAATATATTTGGGAAGTACGTTCAGTAGAGGTGGAAGATACGAGATGGTTATATGGGTATGGGAGAAGGTTAACGGAGCCTTAGTAACGGAAACGTCAGCACAGCTGCGCGTTTGGCCGTACACAATGCAGTGTTGGTACCGTCGTTGTTATAGGGCAGCGAAACGTGGGCATTACAGAAAAGGAATGAATGAAAGAAAGATGAATTCCGTGGAGATGCGATCTCTTTGTAGGATATACGGAGTCAGCTTATCTGATCGAGATGACAATGAAAAAGAACGTCCTCAGTTGGTTTGGGCACGTCGAACGAATAAGTGACAAAAGGATGGCAAAAAGATTTATAATGGAAAAGTGAGTGGTAAGAGTGGTAGGGGGAGACCTCAATTGACCTTCGAAAACACAGTATTAAAGCTACTGGAAAGTCACGTAAAAAGCATGAGGACCCCCCGGAGGGCGTGTATGAAGAGGTTGATTACAGTGGACAAGGCGAAAGAAGTATGAAGAGACACTACCTCACCGGTTCGAATAAATTATTTTTTATGCCCGTTCAAAATTTGTAATTTCTATTTGACTACGCGGGCGAAGACGCAGGGTCTTCGGGTCAAAAAGCTAGTTTAGATATATTCACTAAATATTTATTTTACTTACATGGCTTAAAAGCTGGCCAGTCTTCTTTAGGGATGCGGTGGTCTTCAAATTCTTGATTGCCATACCACATCAAGTACCTTGGCGCTTCACCCAAGGACTTCACTGGGAAGTAGTGATACACGTATTTTGGCATTTTGCTGTAACATAGAATATTTTTTAAATTATTAATTAGAATTGTAAATTTTACATCAATGAAAACACTCTTCTAACGCCTTAGTTAATACTTTATATGTCCACTTAAACTATTGACATTTTAAGAGTAGACTGGACGTTACAATTTATCTCTAGAAATATGGATATTATAAATATAAAAAAGAATAAACACCACATGAAAATCGTGAATATAATAATGTCAGTAAATATCGCAAGAAAAAAATTATAAATTAAAAAAAAAATTAAATCTACATAATATTATTTTTCATAGGATAAAAAAATGTATTATATAAATGGTTATTAATAGTTAATATAATAATAATATTTTTTTACGTAACAATGACTTACAGTTTACGACGTGAGACTCCACCGAGTGTCAAACACAAACTGAAACTGGTCTTACCGAGATCACATAAATTATTCAAGCATTTTTAACAACCTATATTATTTATAGAAAAGATAAGATAAAATCATGACAGCTTAAAAATAGCACATTGAAAATATTGAGGAAAATTATTTGTTACTAGCGACTCACTGGCGGCTTCGCCCGCTCGAACTACACAATTATTTGCTGACTTATCTGAATTACTTTCGTGTTCTAATAAAAATATTATTTTAGAGACAATATCCATACATTGGAAACTTAAGTATCGCCAATTCTATAAAATAATTATTTTCTTACAATTTTGTCGAACAAAATACTTGATATGATATGATGACATATCATCATCATCATCATCATCATCATCAGCCTGCCCTCGTCCACTGCTGGACATAGGCCTCTCCAATGGCACGCCACTGAGCTCGATCTTCAGCGATTCTTCTTCTTCTTCTTCTCTTCTTTAATGACATATATGTATTCTTTTTATTTATAAAGTGATTTCAATAAATTAATTACTAAATGTTAAGGAAATCTGCCAAAATGCAATAGTGAAAACTACATTTTAATGGGTTAAGCCGTTTCTGTGACTAACATGAACAAACGCACAGACGAATAAACAAGAAACTTAATAGTCATTCTTTTCATTTCTATTACATTACAATACATTTAAAAACCCTCCAATAAAAGTTTTACTTATATGTATATATTTCATGTATAGACATTTCATTTCAATTATATGTATAGAATGTCGGTATTTATTTTCTTATTGAAAATCGGATGTGGAAAGGAGGACTGACTCAACAATGTGGTTCCACTGATTTAGCTACGCAATGACTGGCAGTTTCCAGTGCAATTACTTACATAAACTATGAGAGATACATACAAATATAAACACAGATTCCTTTTGTTTAAATATGTAAAGATGACACAAATATTTTACATTTTCAAAGTCACTTTTCTGCGTAGAAATTTCTTGTTCCATACTTCTGCCTCATGAATTATTGACTACGATCAATAAATTTCTAAATAAGCTATTGTATTCTCTAAGGTAAAAAATCGGGTTACATTAATAAAAAATAGCGTGACATATTGATTTTTTTCCAATATAGCATGATTAGCAGATGTCAGTGTATGTTAATTTTATATGATCCGTGAATCAATTACTATATCTTATCAACATAAATTTTAATATTTGCTATGTAATATAAGATTAAAGACGATGATATAAATAGTTAAATTATGTAATTTAGCTGTAAAATTTTTAATACGAGTAGAGACCCTTATAAAGCGGATAAACCGCGTATAATATGGTATTACAAAATTATCTTGGTTATTCCGGTTAAAATAGTTTATTTTTAATACTCATCGGGATGGGTATAATTCATTAGCAGAATATATTTATTTATAGGATACTACTATGGGTCATTGATATATGCGTATAGGCTGACTAACATAAATGAAGTACGCACGAGTGTTTTTAGTATTTGTTAGTTTTCGATTTCATTTTGCGTTTTTTATACTAACCTACTTAATATATTTAGTACAGAATAATTAGACGGTAAATTGTAAAACATTTTCGTAAAGTAACAGTTTACCAACTAGCGCCATCTATTTCAGAATGAAGTACTTAATGATGAAAAAATTAAAATTTAATAAGAAAGAATATTTTTTACAACGATGACCGGAATAACCATAAGTCTCAGAGTACATGCTTCTTTTATTTATATTTTTGTTATCTAAAAGTTTATAAATACAATTATGCTAAATTGAATTCAAAATTTTCTTGTAGGTACATTATTAAAAATACTATATTAATTTCTCCAACTTTTAAGTATTGTTCCTCATTTAATAAGAAAGAAAAATACTTTTTAGAAAACGTATAAAAATTGAACGAAGCGGAATTTGAACAGGATTCTTCAATATATTTTGCAAAAAATAATATAAGTATAAGTAAAATCACATACATTACTTTATTATAACTCATTAATTATAAGGGAAAAATTCGTATTAAATAGAAAAGACAAAAAATATACTCCATATTACTATTTATTTATAAGTTCTATCATTATAAGCCTTTACACTTGGAATAGAATAGACGGCGTCGTACACTTGCTTGAAGCTCGGGTACTGTTTCTCCAGATCTGGTATTCTTGTCATTAATTTAATATAGTCCAATTTTCCAGCGAACACAAAGTCTGCCCATGTGAGCTGAAATAAGAAAAAAATCGTTTATTAGCTTCACGCTGTGCGCTGTGTTAAAACCATGTGTTCCCATTAAGACACTTCCGTTTCTACTTTCCGCTGATATCTGTAGGCATTGTATACACAATGCCTACAATCAATGCAAATGCATAAAATCAATAAAAACTCTATACAGAGTGGTTAAACTCAACGCCGCGTTACCAGAGCGAGGAAAATGTTATAATTTATTTTTGTTGATAGCATCTCTATAAGATACATCCTATCCATACCTATATTATAAATTCGAAAGTAACTCTGTCTGTCTGTCTGTCTGTCTTTTCCGCAATCAGGGCCAAACCGCTAATTTAATTGTGATAAAATACTCATATAGAGATACTTGAGGGTCCCGGGATGAACATAGGATNTATATTGATTAATATAAAGAATACTTTACATTACCTTTCCATTAGCTAAGTGGCCGTTGTTCTTCTTTATAATTTCATCAAGTTTTTGCAGCATCCAGGGGTATACGTCTCTGCTGTATTCTTTGTGTTTTCTTTCCTTTATTTCCTGGTCAGACTCGTAATGGACGGACATTGCCTCTGAAAATTATATAAAAAAATGATTGAGTTTCTACCAACATTGAAAATATAATCTTAGCAGCGTCACCCTGTATCCCGCTTACAGCAGGTAGGTAGAGAGAACCTAGTGTTAAGACACTCCGTTCCTCACTTTCCGCCGCATTTTGGAGGCATTGCGTGTTGAGTGGCGGAACTGAACGCCATACTTTTGCCTCGACCCCAGAGCGAAGAAATGAAAATATAAATTTAAATAAATATTTCTTTTCCTCGAGTGGGGATCGAACCCACAACCAGACGATTTTGCAGCACACTTTCTGCCCCTGCGCTACGACTGGCCTTAAGATTCATAAAATTATATTTATCAATTTATCATATACTTTAATTTCTCTACCTACCCTACCTAAAGGTACTGTAGCCTAATATTTACGTCACTAAATAAATATGAAATAAACATGAACCTACAAAAAAGAATAATTTTATAAACTTACCGCGACGAAAATCAAGAAGGAACTCGACGTTTTGATTAATTTCAAAGTCCTCTTCGACGTTTTGGCCTCCGAGTCCGTACCTGCGGCCGAGGTAGCGGGCGATGGCTATACTTTGCGCGTATTGTTTACCATCGATCTCTAGTACGGGCAGTTGAGCGAAGGGAGTATCTAGAAATGAGGAGAACATCTAGCAAATGTCTGAGTTTACGTGTTTTAAATTGGTGGGAAAATAAAAGTAAATATCTCAATATTAAAGTGATTTTACCCCCCCACAAGAATAAAAGATGAGAAAAGAAAAATAAATAAAAAAAAAAGTTTTTAATATCTTTTCCGCTTCACACGATATAATGTTTTATCAATATTGAACTTATGTAATGTATTTAACCAGAAACAAAATTATTAGAATGGAAATCTAACGTTGAGACACTTCGTCCCCCACGGGCCACCAAATTTACAAGACATTAAGTGTTAAGTAGCGGAACTTAATGCTTAATGAAAAAAAAATTAATATTGTCGTAATCATTCTCTCGAGTCAGAATTGAACCTATAAAAGTCTCGTCTACAAGCAGGCACAGTTAACACTGTGCCACGACAGTGTCAAAATACAATTACAATTAGAATCTCTATACAATTGCATAAAACTGTTTTAATAATGTTTAAAATTAAATGAATAAGAACATTTAAAAAATTTAAACGTTAAGTCATCGTCTCAATGATAAGCAGATATCTTAGATTAATCGATTATTGACAGCTGCACTTATAAATTGTATGAATTAAATGAAGTATTTAAATTTAATTCCATCAAAACATAAATGTGAGAGCCAAGTTAAATGATAAGTTCTTTTGATTTTTATATATAGTAACCTTAGGCATTCCTCCTTACTTCAAATAATATTAGTATCCTTACTTACACCGTACTATCAACAGTTTTAGTTAGAGAATCACATCTATACAACTACAGGATGATAATATTTAGGATCTATGGGAGAAAAGAAAAAAAGCGAGAAAGAAAAGGAGAAAAGCGGGACATTTATCTTATTAAATTCGATTCTATAGCAAATATTTAGTTGTTACTTACGTGGCTTAAAGGCAGCCCATACATCTCCAGAAATACGGTTGTCTTCGAACTCCTCACCACCGTAAGCGAGAAGCAATCTAGGAGCCTCGCCCAGAGACTTAACGGGATAATAATGATATATTATTTTTGGCATTTTCCTGAAAATAGAAAAATATACATACATAATTCATAGCAGAAATGTAAATATTAAAAAAAAATATACCTATTATGTTAATAATCGGTGGATTATAAAAAAAAATTTTATACTGTATCATACATACTAGGTACCTAGATTTTTTATCTGTGCGTAATGACTTTTTAAAAATAATATTATTAACATTAAAATATATTCTTACTCAGCTTTAAAGCTTACTATATTTAGTAAATTTAAGAATTGACTGTGAAATGTAATTATAGATTTTTTTTTATTGATACCTAACTAAAATTGTGCTCGCTATGCTCATTTTTTTTTCAAGCAAAGGACGAAGGTGTTAAAGAAACGCTACTGCTAAAATAATATATTTATTTATAATATGTTACATACTCACTTGTATATACGAGTATACGTGAGATCAGTACGGAAGAAGCAGTACACTGAGGTTAAATAACTCTGTCATTTTCATTATATATAAAAGGGGATTACCTCGTAACCTATATTGATACTATGATTAGATAACCTTCACAAATTCGCGTAATGTCATGCGTTCATGAATGGAGAGCCTCATTTTTTTCCAATGTGTCTTTCTTTCTTTTCTAAATGGTCAAAGGTCTCTATTTTTATTAACTTCTCGCTTTATACTGCCCATAACAGCGTAGGCAGAGGAAATATGGAAACTTAGTGTTGAGACACTCTGTTACATTACGACACTTCCGTTTCCCACTTTCCGCCGAAGTCTCGAGGCATTGCGTGTTGAGTGGCGATAACAGCGTCCCGTTACCAAAGAAAGATAATTAATTTGAAGGCGGCAACTGTCGCGTTTAGAGTCACTAGCTTGTACCCCTGCTCCAGAACGTAATTAATTTATCAATTTTTGTTAATCATATTTGGAATAGAATCAGCAATTTAAATTGTGTAGTGCTTCTCTGCATGGTTGTCGATTTCGTTTCTCTTTATTCGGAGTACCTTCAAGGTTAAATTATCTTAATAATCAAATTTAATAAATAAAACTTTATTTTTTTATAGTTTACTTATTAATGAATTAGGAAAGTGTTAAAAATTCCTAAAAAAATTTACTATATTATTAGGAGATATTTACTATATTGTACATAACCTGCATTGTCTACTTACAGAGAAAATATCAGAAATA
Source organism: Heliconius cydno galanthus (assembly GCA_036379175.1). Lineage (NCBI taxonomy): Eukaryota > Metazoa > Arthropoda > Insecta > Lepidoptera > Nymphalidae > Heliconius > Heliconius cydno. The sequence goes on along the minus strand of JAKRZM010001314.1, from coordinate 168,421 downwards.
AACATAGAACCGCTATCTCCGCCGAGAAGCAACTGAAAATGAAAAACATTACTATTAAAAAAAAGCTTACCACGAACATACACTTCTTATCAAAGATAAGAGTGATAAGATTATATAACTATGAAGTACATATTTTTGACAAGTCATAATAATCAGGACCATTACAGTGCGAAAGGCTGTTATCAATCTTGATAATAATTTACAAGATAAATACATATAAAATAATCTCTATAACATGAATAAGCATTTAATAATAAAATTCATAATAATAACTCTAGATTATTCTATGTAAGTAGGCATATTAATTATTTATTGAGGCAAGTAGTTTAAACATTTTTGCCTACAGAAGGCAGGCGATTGGTGCGAGTGCAAGCCTCAAAAAGGATATATTAATTTTGATTTTCATTCAATAATGAAAATGACAGAGAATCTACTTAAAGAGCTAAGGTCCCCCATTGTCTGTTACCTAGGTGCTGGATGACAGACAAGGAAATTGATTAAATGAATATTAGATATGTAGAGCACCAATATGTATCTAATAAACACGTGGCGCAAGAGCACGAAGCGTGACTGTAAACGCGACTGGTTGTGGGTTCGATCCCCATTCGAGGAAATGAAATATTTATTTAAATTTATATTTCCATTTCTGCGTCCTGGCGTCTAGGTAAAGCGTGGAGTTACGCCACTCAACACACAATACCTCCAGAATTCGGCGGAAAGTGGTGAGCAGAGTGTTTTAACACTAGGTTCCCTCTGCCTACTCTTCTGTATGCGAGATACAGCGTGAAGCTGACTTAATTTGATTACATTTTTTTACACAAAGTAATTACAAATATAAAACAAAAGAACATTGTGGTAATCTAAACACATTCCTTTTTACATATATTTACGTTTATCACACAAATAAGATGAAAAAGTGTTCTGACACTGTGTCACTGTGTCACTCTCATTAGTGGACTGATAAAAAATGGCTACCTATTAGCGAAAAAAAACACGGCTAGTGTCTACTAGCCGTTATGTCCATAATTACTTGTATATGTGAGGGGTTGTGCCTGATATCCCCGTTATACCCTCCCTTCCCCTACGTAGAAGGAATTAAATTATCATGATATATCCAAAATATATCTATTTAATTAGAAAATTATGCAAACATTAAATTAAATTAGAGATAATTATAAATAACGTAACTATCTATATTAATTTGATCTATAATATAATATAACATAACATATCTAGATAGTTATTTTTATTATCAAATGCTTATTAAATTTTAAAATGTTAATAACGATGTTTTATTATCATTATTCTCTCAAATATGATGGAGCATGACTTGCAGTTAGTTGCCCGTCAGCGTCGTTATACGTCATTATCATATGACTCAAACGCCATGGCCTTGGGCGATGTTTAAAAATAATACAAGTATTTCTTATTAATTTATTCCGCATTCCTAGTGTTAAAACGCTCTATTCTCCACTTCTCCACTTTCATAAGATTCTATGGTCAACCATCCAGTACAGTACATTTTGCGAAGTATTTGTAGGTTCGATACCCACTAAGAGGGAATGAGATATTTAAATAATTTTAATTTCCCGCCTGACAAGACATAACGCAATGTTGAGATCCGCCATTTAACATCCAATTTGAATGGAAGGAAAAAATGAAGAACAGTGTCTTAAGAATTTATTCAAATTAAAAAAATATATATCTAGTTTTTTTTTGTATACCTAGCAGCTTAGAATTTTATTAATTAGTTACTTTTTAATTAGCTAGCTAAAAATGCTTATCTTATAAGCATTTTTAACAATATAATTACAAGATAAATAACTCATTAATCTAATAAAGAAATAACTATAATATCATTATATTATAGTTATTTTTTATAATAATCATTACTTTCAATAGATAATAAGTAAATATCTTAGTGAAGGATTAAATTTCAGAGATTTATCTAATCGCGAACAAGTATATATAGTATATATTTAGTGAGGACTGACTCAGTTTCATTCATTACTTCCATCAAGCAGTGTGTGTGGTAATCTAACATCCGTCAACGTTAATATAAGTAAATCTATGTAAGTTCATTACAATATTTATCATTATCATAGATTAATCATTTATAGATTATCTGTAAGATATTTGGCTCTGTAGATAATTTATACATAATTTTAAGTTACGCTTAATAATTAAGTGTTTTTTAAAAGAGTTTTGCTTAATAAATTACGTTACTGATTTTTTTCCCTAAAATATTTATATTTTTTATTTTACTTAAGAAGTAAATATCTATTTTTTTTTCATGTTTTTGTATAATAAATATCATGCAGGTATATTCTTGATTATCCTTTAATAACTTTACCTTTTTTATACCTTTAAAGAGAATCCACACTTAGGACAAAACACGTATTTAGAAAAATATAAACTTTTGAGTGTGAAGTTTTGAACCCGCGCGCCTTATTTACTTGCTAGTGGTCTTCAAAGCGCGGATTCAAATCCCGCTATGTTCAAATTTTTATGCATTTTCTAAATAAGAACTGTACCATTTTTCATAATAACATGTTTATGTTACCTACATAGTAAAAGTTGAACTTTATCACTTTTTCATTTACACAAGGACATGAATACATAATTGTTTTCCAGCTCCACTATTTGTGGTTAAAGAGTTTATTTATTTCTCAAAAGAAATTACATTTCACTAAAGAGAAATACAAAGTTACCTTAAATAAATACATATTCATCAATGTGAGCGTTGGAATCAGCAAAACATGGTAAATAACAAAAAGAAAACAATATCAAATACTCAATTAACAAATGTAAGTGAAAGTGGGTACATTGAGATAATTTAGACATATTGACCATGACCTTTAACAATGAAGTTAGGTTTACCTACATTTGAAGAAGTCATAATACAGGGTCGGATTCTATTTAATTTTTATAAGATGCTCCTTTAATTTAGTTTTAAAATTATAATTTTTTTTTTATGTTTTTATATCTTGAGGTAATTTGTTGTAAATTTGTGCTCCTTCATAAATAATAGATTTTTTGCCATAATTGGTTCTTGTTTTTGGTAAGTATAAATTATTTGCACTTCTAAGTGGTCTCTTTCCTATTTGTTTATTGGTCAGAAAAGATAGCTCCGATTTAAGTGATAAGACACTCTCAGAATACTACGCTTTGAGTAACGTAACGGGATTTGTTTTACCAAAGCGGAAAAAGAAACCCTTTAATCCCTCGAGCGAAAATGGAACACACTATCATCGCTCTTACATTCAGACGCCGTTCCACTGCGCCATGACGGCTTCTGTTCAAATATTGATAAAAGAACTGTTATTTTACAGCACAATGCCGAAAATCGTATACAATTACTTTAAAGACATCAAGTCCCTCGGAGAGCCACCCAGGCTGCTACTCGCGTACAGTGGAGAAGAATGGACAGACAATCGTATCACCGAAGAACAATGGCCTTCTGTTAAACCAAGTAAGTTAATAGAATGGATTTTTAAGAAATGTGTGACTGTTTTAGTTTTACGCCGAATCCCGCATAGCGAGATAGCGTAGCAGCGATAGATCCCGCACATACATTCCCCGGAGTGGGAATCGAACCTACGTCGCTTTTACAGACAGACGATGTGACATTATAACATAACATTTATTTATTTAAATATTAAATTTATTTTCTTTTTATTTAGCGACTCCCTTCGGAACCATACCCGTATTGGAGATCGATGGCAAGAAGTACGCGCAAAGTCTAGCCATTACCCGCTACCTCGGCCAGAAGTTCGGGCTCGGCGGCAAGGATATCGAAGAAGACTTCGAAATTGACCAAAATGTTCAATTCATTACGGATCTACGCTTAAGTACGTTTAATTTATCTTTATTTTATTATCGCTGCATCACGCACATAACAGGCAAAGGGAACCTGGAACCCTAGATTTAATAAACCACATATTTTTGAGATTTTCATTTTCAAAATTTTAATGTTCAGTTAATTGTTGACACTGTCAACTGTCAACTTACCAGCTGTTTTACTTGAACCTGTTTTGGTGGGTCTTCGTATTTTGCTTATTAAAAAAAATGGATCAAAGAGCCTGTATCAAATTTTGTGTGAAAAACGACATTAAGTGCGCGGATGCATTCCGAATGTTGACTGTGGCATACGGAGAAGCTACCTTGGACCGAAGCAACGTTTATCGTTGGTACAAAATGTTCAAAAGGCCGAGAAGACGTGAACGAATCATCGTTAGTGAAGTTGCTGAGGACCTAGACATATCGATTGGCTCGTGCCATTTGATTTTATTAAAAATAATATAGTATAAACTTTATTTTTACTTTTAAGTATTTGTTTTTTACCTCCAGACATGTTTTTATATACCTATTTCATTTATAGAAGCGGCGTCCGTCCACTACGAAGAAGACCAGGCCATTAAAAACCAAAAACATAAGGAATACAGTCAATCCATCTACCCGATATGGTTAGCCAAATTAGATGAGATCATCAAGAAGAACAACGGACACGTTGCTAATGGAAAAGTAAGTATTTTTTTAGCCTTAGGCTGTATCCCGCACATAGCAGGGTATATATAGGGAACCTGGGAACCAATTCCCGCCAAATTCTGGAAGTATTGCGTGTTGAATGACTGCACTCAACACCGCGCTTTTATATACTCCTTTCTCTATTATATGCAACGTGTCCAGAGAGCCTTTTGTCAAAACACGTTAAATCCGTTGTGTTACGCATTTCAGCTTCAAATTGAACTTAGCTACCTTAGTATTTATTTATGTATTTGGCTTCATGCTGTGTGCCTTATACAGCAAGATAGACAGAGATAATCTAGTGTTAAGACATTTCGTTCCCTACTCTCCGTCAAATTTTTAGAGGCATTACATGTTTAGTGGCGAACTCCACGCCAGGTGTTTTGCTTTGTTGCCAGAGCGTAGAATTCAAAATACTCGTATTAACAAATCATAATTCATTTCCTCGAGTGAAAATCGAACCCACAACTGTCAGGTCAGGTCACAGCCTTGTGCTGAGCAGAGCCATGACGGCCTCTATGTATTTAGGTTATTAATATAATTTTTCATGTTACAGCTCACGTGGGCCGACTTTATCTTGGCTGGAAAGTTATCTCATCTCAAGACCATGCTCCAGATGCCCGACTTAGAGAAGCAGTACCCAAGTATTAAGCAAGTCGCCGACGCTGTGTACTCAATCCCCAATGTAAAAGCCTACGTTGACAAAACTTACAATTAGACAGTCAAATAGCGTATTTAAGTTTAGTTACAAATAGTTTTAAAATAAATTTCCATAATTTCATCATCTCGTAGCATAGTAAATAACATTTTAATCTTTTTAAAATTTTATTTATATGATAATACAGATATATTTGTGAATATGTTATATGTATCAAATTATAATATTACTTTACCCACTAGTTTTATATAGGCCTAATACTTTTATAAAAAATAGTTCCTTTTGTAAATAAAAATAAAAACCAATGAGGATATTTTCATTTATTTATAAAATCTTATAAAAAATTTCACTTGTTTAGAATCATATCCATCGTATATTTTTTTATGAATAATATTAACATGTTTTCAAATAAATTATTTTTCTAAGGGCGCCACATATTAAATATCCGCTTACGTAATAAAAAACAAATCAAGTACAGGTTCGATAAACACCTATTATCCTTCCCTGTATTGGAAACCACTTTCATTATCAACCAGTTTATCACCACTAAGCCATAAGTGGAAAAATATATTAAACAGTTCTCTGTGCATTTTGTTGGGAAGTAGCCGCTTCGTACTGAATCCGCCAAAAATCTGGTGCGTGTTCTAATGCCTGAAATAAAATAAATACAAAATAGTTTAAATTTTATATTGACATTCGGGGGCTTTAACGCTTTTTTTAAATCATTCTGAGTGGCCACAGCTCATTGATCATACTATACTCACTTCAGACATCTTGTTAAGAAGCAACATCTTTGGTATTTCATGCTCGGCTCTCTTGCCCCATTGGAAAACGTTAATACTTTCATCATCTTGTGTTTTCTGTTAACAAAAATATTTTATTATCTTTTATTGCTAAATTTATTAAATTTGAAATCTATTTCTTCTTTCCCTTCACGCTGTAGTCTGTATATAGCTGGGTAGGTAGAGGGTAACTAGTGTTAGGACAGTCTATTCCCCACGCTTTATCGTGTTACCAAAAGAGAGAAATTAAAAAAACCATATCCTCATATTAGAATGGAATCCACTGTGCAACGGCATCTTATATTCCTTACTATCTAATGTTATCAACTATCATGATGATAATAATATCAGTCATGGTAGAAATACATAAAATAAAAAAGGTAATAAAAAAAATAAGTTAATTTAAAATTAAGGAATATCTCAACACAAAAATCTCTAAAAAAATAAATAAACAGCTAGAAAAAAAGCTGATAATTTTGATACAGCTGATTATATTTTATTCTAATCAATATCATTTCATCCTTTTGGGAGTTAGTATGGCACAGACAGACATACATAAACACACCGCACACAGACAGACATGTCAACCTTATAACAACCCTGTCTTCATCAGGGGTTTATAACATACCTTAGTGTGCTCTAAATATAGCTGTTTAGTGAAAACTTTAGTCAGTAAAAGTATCTTTTTTTTATCATCCACTTCTTCAATTAGTCGAGCCTGTTTCAGGAACAATATCATATTGTCTGGGAAAAAAATAATAAAGTTGTTATAAAACAGCCCAAAGAAGTAATTATTGGGTTAATTTGTATCTGTAAATTTAAAGTCCAGTCATGCGCAGGGGCACTAGTGCCTGCACAGGTTATGAATTCAATATGAATATGGCGGAAAGTGGAGAACAGAAATGTCTTATTAGAACCAGTTACCGCCGGTTAGCACCGGATTATCTTAACGTCAGGTGGCCAGATTCCTTCTCCCTGCTCTGCTGTGTGGAGGATACTGCGTAAAGCTTAAAAATAAACAAAAAATAAATATTTCTCTTCACATCTTCAAAATATATCTTGAATATCTTCAAAATATAATTTCACACTTAGGAAAGAAAAATACTTTAAAAATAATTACATCTTTATAAAAAAAGATTTTAAATAATGTGTTTCTTTTGCCTTACCTTCAGTAACAGTACCACCAGACATAAATATATGAGTGAGTGTAACTATCAAGAGTCTTCTCACATCTTCGTCGTAAAAATCTTTATGTTTCTCACACGGCTCATTCAAAATTACTATGTAAGTATCGTCTGTAATGGAAACCAATTTGTAGCCATATACCTGAAATTATATAGTTAGTTATTTTTATAGGTACACACTGTGTTCCGTACAGAGCAGGGCAGGCAGAGGGAACCTGGAAACCTAGTGTTAAGCCACTTCATTCCCATTAAGACACTTCTGTTCTGTCTGTCTGTTTCTGCTGTATTCTGGAGGCATTGCATATTGAATGGCAGAATTGAATGTAGCAATGTAACTAATTAACAAAATTAAGCAGATGAGAGCAAAAACTACTCAATGGATTGAGATGAAACTTTGCAGTATATGTAGCTTATACATAAGAATAACACATAGGCTACAATTTATTTATATATTGTATAAATTGGCTATAATATAACAATAATTAAATGAAGGCATATTTGGTTTACTATTTACTTATATATGCATAAAATTTTATGTATGGCATGGAAGGTATCCACATAATATTAATTATAAAGTCTCTTTTCTATAAGTATATTGGTTTATACTAATAAAATTTAAATATTTTTGAAGAAAAAAATCAAGACACAAGTTATTATATCCTTGAAAATTTGAGATATTGCTTCTACCAGAGAAAGGAAATGAAACTTATTTCATAACCCCAAGTGGGAATTGAACCCACAAATGTTGTATTTACAGTGAGTTGCTGTAACACAACAGACTTTATACAATAGTTACATATACATTAAATAGTTTCATGTATTTCAATAAGTTTAACCCATCACCCAGTCAATGTAGGCCTCAACAAAAGGAATTAAATATCCAGGTATTTGCTCAGATCACACAATGACATGGAAATACAATGTGAAAATCAAGCTGGCTGATAATAACCTGCTATTTAAAAATTTACTGTCTCCTTGATGGACCGTATGCCCTGTCTCTATTTAGCAAATTGAGCATATAATAAAACCCTTTATTCCTGCTCTCTTAGCATTCTTAGCTTACATTTTGAATGTTATTAGCAGTGTTATTAGTACTACTGATAAATAATAAATAGTAATAGATTGAACATACTCTTTTTAATATTTCTTCAGTTTTTTGAATTGCTTGTTTATAGAAACTTCTGGGCATATTTTGTGTTGACTCAAGGTGCTTAATTATTTCCGTTTTTCTTATACAACTTTTGCTACCTTCGCAACAAACAATAAACCTTGCACATTCTAATGCAATTTTGTCAATATCAACATTAGGATTTTGTTTTTTAGGAGTTTTATGCATATTTAATTTTACTTGTTTTAACTTGTTCTGAAAAATAAAATCATACATAAAATACAAAGGTAAACGTTTTATGACAATATGTGTGCTTACAGCACAACGGTTGTGGGTTCAATTCCACTGGAGGAAACTGAATATTTTCATTCTCTCGCTCTGGTAACAAAGCTTGGCGTTGAGTTCAAACACTCAACAAGCAATGACTCTTAAAATTAAGCGGTATCTGGGGAACGCAGTGTATTAACACTAGTTTTCTCTATAAACAAAAACAAAGAATATAAGTATATTGGAAAAAACAAGCGGAATTAATAATGTTAATAATATAATTACATAAAGTAATAAGGTAGGCAATTTGAAAGTTAGTTTACAAATTTAAATATATATTTACAGTTTACACATATGATAATTGACAATTCAGTAATTTATTTATAAGCATAGATAACACACATATAGACAGAATATATAATTATTATACCCAAAGGGTAGAATCAGGTCACTTTATAGTTCATACAAAGAAATAGGGGGGGACAAAACTATACTGCTGCCATATATCGTATGGCCATCATAAACAACATTTAAANTTCCTGCTCTCTTAGCATTCTTAGCTTACATTTTGAATGTTATTAGCAGTGTTATTAGTACTACTGATAAATAATAAATAGTAATAGATTGAACATACTCTTTTTAATATTTCTTCAGTTTTTTGAATTGCTTGTTTATAGAAACTTCTGGGCATATTTTGTGTTGACTCAAGGTGCTTAATTATTTCCGTTTTTCTTATACAACTTTTGCTACCTTCGCAACAAACAATAAACCTTGCACATTCTAATGCAATTTTGTCAATATCAACATTAGGATTTTGTTTTTTAGGAGTTTTATGCATATTTAATTTTACTTGTTTTAACTTGTTCTGAAAAATAAAATCATACATAAAATACAAAGGTAAACGTTTTATGACAATATGTGTGCTTACAGCACAACGGTTGTGGGTTCGATTCCACTGGGGGAAACTGAATATTTTCAATCCCTCGCTCTGGTAACAAAGCTGGGCGTTGAGTTCAAACACTCAACAAGCAATGACTCATTGCAATGCAACAAATTAAGCGGTATCTGGGAAACGCAATGTCTTAACACTAGTTTTCTCTATAAACAAAAACAAAGAATATAAGTATATTGGAAAAAACAAGCGGATTTAATAATGTTAATAATATAATTACATAAAGTAATAAGGTAGGCAATTTGAAAGTTAAATTTAAATATATATTTACAGTTTAGGTTTACACAAACATATGATAATTGACAATTCAGTAATTTATTTATAAGCATAGATAACACACATCACACATATAGACAGAATATATAATTATTATACCCAAAGGGTAAAATCAGGTCACTTCATAGTTCATACAAAGAAATGGGAGGGACAAAACTATACTGCTGCCATATATCGTATGGCCATCATAAGCAACATTTAAAATTTACTGCACTGAGATGGGCGGAAAATTTTAAATTTGGCTTTAAACAGATTTTTATCAAAAAGCCAAAATAATGCACTCTATCATTCAATTCAACTCAATCATTCAGAAGTATTATCACTTCATTTAAATTAAGTAATAATAATATTTAAAATAATACTTCGAAATTATTTTGAAAGAGTTTGAAATATTAATGGTATAATAATAAAAGAATATAAATGCAGAAATAAAATGAATAAACACTTTATACTTTTTTTATTGCTTAAAAACATTTGTTATAATGATATTTATACAAATAGTTTTCCTGCAAATCAATTAAAATCGACTGCTAAAGACTACAAAAATGCATACAAGACAACTTGACCTTTTATGTCAATAGACAAATATAAAAAAAAATGAAATTTTGAATTGAAATTAATAAAAAAAATGGAAGTATTGCCATCTATGCAAGTATTTTTTAGTTAATGATTTATTAAATAAAAATAACATAATATAAACATTATTAATCCTGTTTACAGCTTAATCATACAGTATTTATATATAACATTTAATAATATTTAACACCATATAATACAGCTTATATATAAAATATAAACGTCAGCTGTCAAAATGAAATGTTTTGAACCTTCAAATTTAAGGACAAATTTACAAATTCAGTTCTATTTAACTTTTAGCGTAGTGTCAGTGTTCTTTTAAGAACTGCACGAAGCTAGATTTACAGAAAAAAGTGATTAAACATCATCATAATATCGAATAAATATTAAAGTTACCACCTCAAAGATGAGCCAACAGGCCGATGCGGCTCCAAAAGAGCGATATATTCCAAATGGACTTAAATTTGCTTTCGGAGGTCTATCCGGGTACAATTTTTATTTATGTAACCTTGTCTTTTTGAGATCAATGTCACCATGTCAAGCCTAAATATTTTAAGATGAGAGACCATAGGTTATAGGATTTAAACATTTTAGTTCCTAATATTTATATAATAAATTTATATACGCGCAGCTGTTACGTATTTTATTGTTAAATAGATTGGAAACTTGTTAGCAAATTGTTGACTTTGAAAAATAATGCTTATATTAGAATTTAATAATTATTATACTCAAATCCTAGCACCATTATATTAAAATGTATGCTAAGATTACTCAATATGGATCAAAGTCCATATTGTGCTATATACACTGAACATAGTCCAGGAACTTAGTGGTTAGCTCTTCTAAAACATTTTCCTTAGTTTTCATGACAAAATTGTTTAAAAAATTATGAATAATAATAATTACAAATAAAAATAATCATAAAATAGCTTAATTTGTTAAACTTATTTTACTTAACATATTGCATATATGTTTTTTTTTTTAACTTATTTTTTATTAATTGCTTTTGAATTTGGATCCCCACAGGGTAAAAACTCCTAAAATCACAAATAGTAATAATATTATATTTTCTCTTTAACAGTATGGCAGCAACATGTGTAGTACAACCATTAGATTTAATCAAAACTCGAATGCAGTTGAGTGGAGGTGGAAGAACCTCCTTTGCTGTAGCTGGTGAAATTGTTGCAAGAGAAGGCTTCTTCTCTTTATATACAGGACTATCAGCAGGGCTTCTGCGACAAGCAACATACACAACTACACGTCTTGGAATATATAATTTGTTATTTGATGCTTACAAAGAGTAAGTACTAAATTATTATAATTCTTGATAATCTATACCAATGTTAAATGAGGCAAAGAGTGGCGTTGAGTTCCGGCACGCAAAATGCAATGTCCCCAGAATTTGGCAGAAAGTGGAGAACAGAGTGTCTTAAAACTATGTTTCATCTGCCTACCCTGCTGTAAGTGGGATTTAAATTTTATTAAATTTTTAATTTTTAACTGTTAACTAATTTTGTAAATTATATCATTGGCACTAGACACAGCTTACAGATAATCTATCTTTGAGTATAAACAATTGTATTCATAAATTTGCTTTATCATTTCATTTTATTATATTAGATAGAGAAAAAGATAACTTATATGTTATATCTACACTACATTAATGATAGTCATTCAAAAAAAATTAGATATCTCTAATGATAAATGATACATAAAAAATACAAAATAATCATTCATTCAGTGTTTATTAAATGTAACCCGAAGGAGGAAAATGAATTAAGTTTTATAATTGCAAAGATGTATGTGCTTAACACATATTTAAAGAAAAAAAATTGCAAATATACACTACTCTAAGGAATTACTAATTCAAACTCCAACACTTGTATTTTTTTATTAAAAAATATATATTAGAGTTGGAATTTCATATTTTCATATTACAGTGTACTTATATATACATCCATCTATATCTATGTTAATATTAGATAGAGCTATAAAGCTTGTTTGTTAATGAATATGCTAATGTCAGGAACTAGTGGTTCAAATGAAAAAAAAATGTTTGTGTCCATTTAATAGGTAGATTATAGGTTATAATTACATCTAGTTAATCATTTAGCAACACACTTTTTCTATATCCAGAGACACTTGGGGCACTTAGAATGTACGACACTTGTATGAATATTAAAAAATAAATCAGCTTCACGCTATATACACTGCAGGGTAGGCAGGCAGAGGGAATCTAGTAAAAATAAATAAAATAATAACAATATTTATAAATTAATATTTTAGAAACATTCATTTTTGTTTAATTTGCTACTTAAACATTTGCTTGTAAGTTAGAATCATATGACATTGCAGATACTATAAGTGATAGATAAATATTGTGCAATATTACCAGCCTTGAGTATTTAAGGTTCTAATTAAATAAGGGCAGCCTCTACTTTATTGAATGTGAAAATGATTTTAAAACGTTAGACAGCAGTTTGATAAAATAGTTTAGTCTCATATTTTCATTTACATAAAAGCTTACTGTAATAATCAAATTAATATGTAATTATCAAATTATTAGGAAACTTTTATTTATGTCAATATGTTTTATATATTTCATAAAATAACTTTACTGTTTCGGGTATGTGTTCCAATAGAGATATTTTAAGGTTTTGTTTGACACATACTACGCTCGTATTTACTTTTATTTCTTTGGCACGCTCGAAACGCCATATATCAAGAATTCAATTCAATAATTTTATTTCACGGCGCTGAGTTCCGCCAATCAACTCTTACTACGATATATTCGGCATATATGAAGCTGAAAATAATGAAATAAATAATCTTTATTTAATTCTTGCTATATAAATACGATAAATGTAATTGTTTGCTCTCGCCCTTCACAGTTTAGCAGCCTCTGTGGGAATGGCCACTAGAGTATTTATTGGTCTTTATTTCTAGCTCAAGGTGAAATGTGAATAAATAATAAATTATGAAACAATATAATAACGCAGGTCGTCGTAGCGCAGCGGCATAGCGTCTAACTGTAAAAGCGACGGTGAGTTCGATTCCCAATCGACATGGTGTTAATTTCCGCTTCACAACACGCAATATCTCGAAAATTAGATGAACATTGGGGAAAGGTTGTTAACACAGTAACACTAGGTTCCCTCTGTCTACACTGCTACATGCACACTGATACAGAGAGAAGCTGAAAATAATAATGCAATACTATTCAGTATTCGTACTGTACAAAGAAGACTTAAAAATATATTTATTTCTTTTAATAATTATCATTTGTTTATGTTAGTTACGTTGTTTTGTCGGTATTTGCGTCACGAGAATTTCGTCATTTATTTTTAGGACTATTATATTGTAGGTCATCATTTTTCTATAATATCAATTATATGAACTTATTTTAGAAATATTCAAAAGTAAAAAAGTACCGTAGCGTAACAGAATGGCAGGTACTAGCGAGGCTGTCACGGTGAGATTGAAGAACGTGCTCAGCTGGCTTGGGCACGTCGAACGAATGAGTGATGAAAGAATGGCAAAAAAGATCTATGATGGAAAAGTGGGTGGTAAGACAGGTAGCGGTCGGTTGACCTTCGAAAACACAGTATCTAAGNATTCGTACTGTACAAAGAAGACTTAAAAATATATTTATTACTTTTTATAATTATCATTTGTTTATGTTAGTTACGTTGTTTTGTCGGTATTTGCGTCACGAGAGTTTCGTCATTTATTTTTAGGACTATTATATTGTAGGTCATCATTTTTCTATAATATCAATTATATGAACTTATTTTAGAAATATTCAAAAGTTAATGTAGCGTAACAGAATGGCAGGTACTAGCGAGGATGTCACGGTGAGATTGAAGAAGAACGTGCTCAGCTGGCTTGGGCACGTCGAATGAATGAGTGATGAAAGAATGGCGAAATAGATCTATGATGAAAAACTGGGTGGTAAGAGAGGTAGCAGGAGACCTCGGTTGACCTTCGAAAACACAGTATCTAAGATACTGGAGAAAGGTCATGTAAAAAGCATGATGACCCCCGTAACGCATGAAGAGGTTGATGACAGTGGACGAGGCGAAAGAGGTATTTAGAGACCGTAGCGAATGGCGCTCCGTTCTCTCTGACTACCCCGCTAGGGATAAAGCGTGAAGTTAAATAAGTAAGTAAGCGATTCGGTCTTGACGTAAAAATGACAGTATTACACCATACTATTATAACATTATGACCTTTAGTCGTCTTTAATAGTGCTATGTGATAATAGTATTTTGTTACTGATAACGTTGTGACTTGACTTTAGAGAGATACGTAATATGTAAAGTAAATTAGTTGGATTCGTCCATTTTACGAGATTTTATGTTTTTAGTATAATATAAGCAAGGTTATTTGGTCGTGAACTTGTAAAAGTGTAGAATTTTGATGATTATCATTTATTTATATTAAAATTATATTTGTTTTCCTGTAAAAGTAATATTTGTTGATTAACTAAGGGCAATAGAAATCTAAATGCAATAGTTATCTATACATATAATAAAATTATAATTAATCGCTGTCAGTACATAAAATTTATTTGTGAAAATCTTTTATTGGAGGCACGTAGCAATATAGTAGAAGTCACAAGAACACGGCTTAACCTTTTTAAATGCAGTTTTCATTATATTATTTTGGCAAACTTTCCTTAACATTTGGAATTTGGTTCATTTAGAGGCGAAGAGATCTTAAGGGTATTCTCCCATTGAACTTTAAAAGCGGAATCGAATACCGCTCTTAATTTTATCGTATAGATAATTTAGATATTAACATTTTGCCGAGTGGGTATCGAACCTATAATTACAGCGATGAAAGTCAGACTTGCCAAATTCAACACAACGACTCGATCTTTATCAACCTTAATTAACAAGCATTTATTAGGTCGAGCTGTAACTGTGTAATAAATCTAAGAATTTCAATTACACGCACTTCTAATTGTTGTACTATCATCATGAAACTTGGTAATTATATGTAGATTAGATGACAGTACAATATTATGGTACCATCGAGCTGGTCTGATGATGGAATTGGAGTATTCGACTTCCTACTAGTAAACATATAGAGTTTGTGTTCGTCTTGTTAATATAAAAAAAAATGTGTTTTTTGTTTTATAAACTATACTATTATAACTGACTATACATGTAAAACGTGAGGTCCTGCTTTCATCGTTACAGTGGAATGAAAACATTAAATATTTAATTTCTTCGAGTGGGAATCGAACCCACAACCTGTCGCGTTCACAGTCGCCCCTGTCCACCACGGCTGTCCTCTAGTAGAAACCAAATAGATTCTTATTCCAAAATATAGTTTACAAAAATGTTGGAACCACTCCAGTTTTTTGTAATTGTTTTATTTCAGGCGTAATGCAGGTGCAGCACCTGGTTTCGCCACGAAGACGTGCCTCGGCATAATCGCGGGGTCGATCGGGGCTTTTGTTGGCACTCCAGCTGAGGTAATGTTGTTTATAGCAGTGTCCAGTACGGCCTATATTTAGGTGTGGGTTATTTTCCAATACTGACAAAATTAAATATTTTATATTTTCACTTTTTCCCTCTGGCAACAAGGCGGCGTTAAGCCCCGCCCGTTAACACAGTGTTTGAAATCCAGTGGAAAGTGGGGAACAGAAGTATTTTAACACCAAGTTCCATCTGTCTATCCTACGTTGATATGTTGCCTTTGGATAAAAAAACATGAATTACAGGTTTTAATATCGCTGACGTCAATATTATACTTTATTCTGTTAAAATTAGAAACGTGTTTACTTTATGATTAAAGTAATTGTGAAAATTTACGAATGCAATTTTCCATGGCTATATTTTCTTATCCTATATTTTATAAGGCTGTCGCTACAATTTGGTTTACTTTCTCTCTAGATCGTTTGGTTTACTTTCTCTCTAGCGTCTAGATCTCAATTTATACTTTTAATAATTGATGTTTTCTTTTTATTTAACATTTTGGATACATTAAGTCAAAATTCACAAACTAACAAGTGTCCTTCACCCGGAACATGCAATACAATAATTCTATAAATTAACAGTAATTGATATTGTTTTATTGTACACCCAAATTAAAAACTCCAATGAAAAAAGAAAGTACCTACATGGTATGTTTTAAATTATATCAGCGTAATTCTGGTCAACTTTGAAATAATAACTCTTAGGCAAATAAGAAATAATATTAAGCTTACTCTTAAGCTTCTCTTCTCACTTCGTCTTTACTCGGTTTCGCGCGCGGACTGGTTTTTCCGAGTTGAATGGTGCAACGTTTGATTCCCCAATTAAACCCACAACCGTCACGTTTACAGACAAAATCTTGGCCGCTGCATCAAGACTATCAAGTTTATGCAATGATGAAAATAAGTTTGTCATCAGATCTGAAGGAATCAGACCATAAAAGTAGCATTTCAGTTATCTATCTATCTTAATTTGTATTTTTTGTATTTTTTAGGTAGCTCTTATCCGTATGACCGCTGATGGGAGACTACCAAAGGAACAACGAAGAAATTACAAGAATGTTCTAGATGCACTTCTCAGGTATTATGCCATAATACTAAATAATTTTGTTTATACTATGTAAGGAAATGATAGCTATAATTGTAAACTTCAGTTAAGAGATATTGATATGTAAAATATTATTGAGTCGCTCATACCGTATTTTCTGAAATGAGAGTTGAGGTCGAAGGCATGTACCAAAAAATGCTCTTGCTTTCTGCTTATAGGTGTGAATATAAATATTGTAGGTTCTATATAATTAATCTGATTTTTGTCTGATTTTAAATTATTATTCAATTCCCTGCAATGACCACATGCATGGACCACACGGATCCTCCTCCCCCCATATTTGTTCAGCCACGAATATCTCGAATTCAGGATGAACCCCAGATTCCCTTTGCCTGTGTTATGCTGGAAAAAGATATAATTATTACCATTTAATAACTTAATATGGCCAGTCGTGGTGCAGGAGCACAAAGTGTTCTTGTAAACCGACTGGTTGTGCGTTCGATCCCCACTCAAAAATGAAATACCTATTTGTTTAGGGAAAATAAAATGATATATTTTCCCTCTGCGGGATACAGCGCGAAGAAAATATATTAAAAAAAATTGCTTCTTTTGTATTTTTAGGATAGTACGAGAAGAAGGTGCATTGAAGTTGTGGCGCGGGGCCACGCCCACTGTAGCGCGCGCCATGGTCGTCAACGCGGCACAGCTCAGTACTTACTCACAGGTATGTTTATGTGATAATATTGTGTTTGTTTATATTTTATATGTTCTAAAATGAGTATAAATATTTTGGGATTAATTTTATTTTTATTGGATATATTATTGTATTATTAACTATATTTCAATGATGACGGGATATCTGTCGAGAAGGAACATTCCAAGGAAAACATACTATTATAGTATCAAAAGGTCTACGATGAGGAATAATTTTATTTATTATTTCCGAAATCTTTTTTTTCATTTCTTTTTTCTGAGCATTTTTTCATAGAAGTTTATCCCCAAATATTGAAATTGGATCAATTTGACCTCCAACTGATATTTTAACATTTAATCCATTTCAAATTCCTTTATTAAATACTATTATTCTTATTACATCAGGAATTACAGTAACTTGAGCTCATCATGNCATTTATAATATAAACTTATTTGGCTTTATAAATTCTTTGTTTGTTTACTTTTCTTATAATATTATAACTACTGGTATAATGTTAGCTATAAAAATTAAAATCAGCTTCACGCTGTATCCCGCACACAGCAGGTTAGGCAGAGGGAACTTAGTGTTTAATTTCAGTTTGGCCACGACTCGTCAAACCTACTATATAAAATTAAATAAATAACATTATTTCAGAATCCAAAACGCAGCGAAAGGCCAATCTCAACTAAACGTGGTAACAAGTTTAATAAAGAACGAAGGTGTTTTCTCACTATGGAAAGGTTTCTTACCATATTATGCGAGATTGGGACCCCATACTGTGTTGACGTTTATATTTTTGGAGCAAATGAATGCTGCTTATTTTAAATATATGTAAATGGTGAGATTTGTTGTTATTATTGTTGTTATTTTATATTTTTTTAGAGTTCCTTAATCAACAACAGCAATTATTATAGGTTCCCCAATGTCCATTGGCCCGTCCGTTCTTTCTAGTACTATTCTTACTAGAAAGTTGTTATTTGGCATGAGTATGTTAATTAAACGCATATAAAGTGGAAAGATAATTTTAAAAATCTTAGGGCCTCCTTTACATGTACAGTGGGGATGATTTTTATTTTCGCCTTCCCCATTCAGAAATCCAGAATCTCGTAACATTTTAATCAGTCTTCAATAAGTGTACAATATAAAACTCTTTTTTGTATTTTAGATGTACGACGACTACAGAAACGTAAAAGGATTCGAATAAAGATTATTACAATGAGCTTATAACACATGGATTGTTGAAAATGTTTCGCTCTCGACTATATTTTCCTTATTATTTATTATCTATTTATTAATACTCTGTTCTTTTTTGACAGTTGACATTTGGTCACCATTTCGTTTTTTATGAGATTAACGATCGTCTCTCTCGTATCATTTTGAATATATTCTTTTATATATTTTTTTTCTTATGAAAAAATGAAAATATGACAATAAAATTAATAAACATCTCTATTTAAATATAACGACCATTAGTTATCCATATTTATAATTTTATACTAGTTTATGTATATTTAACTGCCAATTTTGATTTTATAGTTAAACTTAAAAATGCTTTTATATGTTTTATTTATTACTTTTTTTATAAAAAGCACAAATTTATTAATAATTTCATTAATATTAGTATTTTGTCAGTGCCAAATATACGTCCGCTCGCATTATTAATTTTATATAATGTACAAATTATTTTAAGACATTTATATATGTAATGTCTTTTTACTGTATTTGCTATGTAATTATAATATGTATGCTGTATTTATCTATATAATTTATAATTTCCGACTTTATTAAAACGAAGGATGGCGTTGAGTTACGCCACTCCATGCGCAAGGACTCGAATTTAGGAGATTGGTGGAAATTGGCGAACGCATTCCTAACATGCTATATGCGAAATAAAACTTGAGGCTGAAATAAAAGAAACAAACTTAGTTACTTAAAAACATCTATTTATAAATTCAATTATTTTAATCGATATGCAACACATTTTTATGAAATGTGTTATGTCATGGGATTTTCCCCGTTTACAAAAAAGGTGTAAAAAACGTGAAATTAGTCGGTGCGTTGAGAACGGAGCGCCTTGTGAATAGGTTCCCTCTTACTACGCGGGGTCCCTGAAACTAAAAAAATGTGAAACAAACTAATAGAATCTATTTATGACGTATGGCTATTATGTTAAATGCTTTTAGTGTTCAAAGATTTATTTTTAGAAATATTTTTATTCTGATTGTTTATGTTTTTTTGATTTATAAACAATTCTATGGTCCCCATGCTTAAATGGACATATAAAAAAGAGAGGACGGAATAAAGGTTCTACTTTATCTTTAAAAAATAAATGAATAATATATGTATATTTTAAATTATATTTTATTTTGTTAAGATCAAGATAAACGTATTTTCTGTTTTCCAGTAATCCTTTTTTTTAAATGTCCACTTATACGTAGGAATCGTGGAAGTTTGTAGATTTTGCTGGTAGCTGCATGTATCTCATTAGCATGCATTTTTATAGATATGTGTCTAGACATAGGTGAAAATGTATTTACAGTATATTGTTTAAAAAAGGTTTTCTTAAATAATATTGAATTTGTAAAAAAAAATATTATTTTATTGTCATGACGTGGTGAGATTATGAGATAGCTATTATAAAGAACAGAAAATCGCTATATCTATATCGATTTCTTTTTTTATTGAATTATTTAATTAACATGATCATTTTTTATCATAGTGTAATCTAACGCCATGATTAAATAATAAAAAAAATTGGAAATCGATATTGCATTATCGATTTCACATTCATACATTGTAAGTTGAAAATGATAGTAATTATAAAAATGGATAATTGACCAAGAATTTTATAAATTTAAAAATGAAGTTTAATAAATAAACTGTATACTGTAAATGTATTTTTGGAAGTGAAGCGTAATTTATGCAAATGTAATTCCACATATATTTTTAGAGGCAATTTTGTGACTAACATAAATTGTTGTTGCTATTAAACTTTGTTATCAAAAAATATGTTTTATTTGCACTTTTTTTCTTTTTAGAAATATCTGTAACCTAACGAAAACAATATAATTTTCATTATCTAAATAAAATAAATTTAGAATGTCCTATTAAAATAACCATGTGCAAAAACAACAAAGAATGTGTAGAATTCGGGCGGGAAGTAAAGAACAGTACTGAACAATAGGTTCCCTCTGTCTATCCCGTATTAAACGGGATAAAATGTAAAACTGTTAAAAAAATAATAAAATAAATAATTATAGAAAATAATAATCATTTGCTCAATTTCTCTGACATGCCATAAAAAAAAAGAAGAATTCATCGTCCATTTTGACAACAGTTTGACATAAACAACAAACATGTCCGCAAATTATGAGTTAAATATATTTTAAAGAAATACACAGATTTTATTAACATTTTATTAATAAAACAAAGTAAAACACTTCAATCATGATCAAACGATGTCACAAAATCAAGATAAAAATGCATTGCAGAAAAAAGCTCCATGGTACGTTGCTATGGCCTTAGGAGGAGTTTCAGGGTGTGTATTTACAATAATAATTCTTAGGTACTATTTAATAATTTTAAAAGAATTTAAATTTACTCAACGTGTAAATATACTTTCAGTTTCCCCGGTCTGCTTACAGAAAGATTGACGATTGATTGACTAGGTTTTACCAACACTAAATATGTAATATTTTTTACATTGGAAAACCAACTATTATATCTATATTATATAAAATGACATATCATGTAAAAAGAAAAGAAAAGATGTAGGTTCGATTCCCACTCAATTAAGTAATTATTTCCATTTTCCCAATCTGTTAAGACAAAGTGCGTCGTTGGGTACCTATCGCTACTGAGCATATGTGTCTTGAATTTGGGTAGAATATGAAAAGTCTCTCTACCTACTCTCCTATAATATTTGTGAAGCTAAAAACAAAATAATATTGTATCTTAATTAAAAAATAAAATCTTAATAATTAAATAAATAATAAATATATATAGATACATAATTATAAAAGTAAAAAAATTGTAGCATGGTCGCAACGACAATAGTGCACCCGCTAGACCTAATCAAAGTTCGTCTACAACTGTTGTCCCGCTACTGCACCACGCGTGATATGGCGCAGCAGATAATCCGATGTAGAGGCTTCAGGGCTCTATATGCGGGATTGACTGCGGGATTGATGAGGCAGACCACGTACACTACGGCGAGGGTTGGAGCTTATCACGCCATGTATAATATTTATCAACGGTATGCTTGTTTTTCTTTATACCAGGTATTTATTGGTTGTCTAGAATAGCATAGGCGAAACTAGGCTTTGGGCAAGTGGGAATTACCTAAACATGCCTGTCTATTATATTGTGATATTGTACCGTTATAGTTCAGTAAGACTGCGTTTGCCTATGAACACAATAGTGGTTCGAGTCCCACTAGGGTCAATGAATTATTTAAATTTCGTCGCTCTCGTAATATGATAAAGCGCGGCGTTGTATTTCAACACCAAACACACAATATTTTGAAAATTGGCGGACAGTGGGAAACGAAGTCTCTTAAACCTACTAGGTTCCCTCGAACCTAGGTACCCTACGGTAACGAAACTAAAAATTAAATAAAATCTCACAGTAAAGTGGAGAGACGTCCAATCCTAATAGAGAAACTGGTCTTCGGTGTAACAGCTGGTATAGCTGGAGCCCTAGCGGGGACTCCCTCGGATGTCCTGCTGGTTAGACTGATGGCTGACGGGCCCCTGGAACCGTGTATTACTTGCAGCTGCGACCAAAAATATAGGGGGACCGTTCATGCGATTACAAAGTGATTTTTTGTTATATATTATTACTTTTGCCTTTTTATGAAAATATAATAAGAAAGAGAATAATGCTTAGTGCACTTAATGTAATTATTATTTTTTACTTTCACGTTGTATACCTACAGCATATAGCAGGATAGACAGAGTTAACCTAGTATTACGTTCCCACTAACCGCCGAATTCTAGAACCATTTCGTGTTAAATGGCGGTGCTCAAAGCCGCGCTATGCCTCGTTACCGAAAGCCGAATATTCCTAGTATTCGAAGCTTAGAGCAGCCCTTTAATAGAATTTTTATTTTAATATTTCTATTGAAAAAAAAATTGGTGGTGATGCTGGGAGATGAAACCTCACCTTCAAGATGGATGCAATTTGGACCTAGAAACATTTGTTAGTTAATTATTATAAGAGAATTGGTTATAGAATGTTCAATGCTGGAAACACCTACTGGCACAACTTTTGTATTTTAATTTAGGCTTCTTACAGACAATTGATAATTACCTAAATATGATGATTTTCACATGAAAATGATGTCACTATCATTGTATGTGAATGATTATCACTATCATTAGGATTTGTCAAGAGGAAGGTGTGAAAGCTCTCTGGCGCGGCGGCACGTTAACCGTAGGACGGTCGGTGTTGATCAGCATTGGACAAATACAAAGTTATTCACAGGTAAATGCGTAGCTAATTAAAGTATCGAGCAAAATTATTCATTGTGTAAGAAACAATGGTAAAAATAGAAAATAAATAATAAATACTGATAATGAAATTAAATCAGCTTCACGCTGTATTCCACACACAGAAGGGTAGGCAGAGGGAACTCTAGTGGCAAGAACTCCGTTCCCCGCTTCCCGCCGAATTCTGAAGGCATTGCCTGTTGACTGGCGAAGCTCAACGCCGCGCTATGCCCCGACACCAGAGCGAAGAAATGGAAATATAACTTCGAACAAATATTTTATCTCTTCAAATGGTAATCGTACCGACAACCAGTCACGTTTATAATCACACATGCGCCCCCTGCGCCACGACTGGCCTCTGACTGTATAATGTTAATGATGATTTGTTTAATATTTACCTTACATAATAAAATAGTTTCGTCCAGGTTAGAGAGATTTTTCGGGAGAGGGACATGGGTAAAGGACTAACGCTGCATATATCGACTTCCTTGATTTCCAGCTTCTTTACAGCCTTTGTCTCCTTGCCTATAGACTTGGTGAAAACGAGGTACAATAACATATTTTTGGTTTTAGGTCTTAAGGTGATATTCATCTAGGTTTGTTCGCTGTTTGCATCGTAACCAGAGCGACGCACTGAAAATATTAAATATTTAATTTCCTCGAGTGGAAATCGAACTCACAACCTGTTACACTTATAAACCTTGTGCCACTGTCTTAACACTAGGTTCCCAGGTTTACTCATTCTGCTGTATCGTAGTCTGCTGTGCATTTATTTATTTTGTGAATACCTACTTTACAATATGCGAGAAGAAACTACCAACAAGGCAACTATGAGCTATGGGTTCTGTAAACAGGAGTATATTTTTGGCATTAAGTGAAAATACAATACAATCGAAATAATACTTATTTAGAACACGTATAAAAATTTGAACGTAATGTGATTTAAACCCTCGCCTCATGGTAAACCGACCAACTAAGCCACACATTCACATCACAGCAACATTATTCTAATTTTAAGTAATGTCTAAAGAAATATAAATAGGAAAGGAATATATTATATTCCAAGAAAAGGTACCTACCATGTCTCTTAGATAAAACCTCGACTGTATCTTGCAGGTACCAAGTGAAAGAAAGAGGGGTGAGTCACAGAGACATAATCGAAGATATCCTCCATCGTAAGGGTTTTTCGTACTTTTGGAAGGGTTTCGTCCCGTACTATGTGAGGATGGGCATACATACAGTAGTATCGCTTGTGGTGATGGACCGGCTTTATTTGCTATACTTGCACAGTGAAAATGGTGAAGTTAAATATGATTAAATTGTTTTTTTTTTTTAATGTTTTAAGTATTTTTTTTGGTATTAAAATGGTCGTTTGTTGTTGTTTTTGAGTGTTGGTTATTTTTTTTAATTTTTGTTATTATTGTAAAGAAAATAATAGAATATTTTTCGAACTTTAAAACTTAATAGTATTGTCATGTTTTAAAGAGTGTAAACGCAACGGTTATAGGTTCGATTCCTACTCGGGTCTCGATTCCCACTCGGATCTCGATTCCCACCATGGTCTCAAGGGAGTGAGAATTATTATTCATTAATATTTTCCGCTATATGCGGGATACAGAGTGAAATAAAAAAAATACATATATGAGTAAATACGTTTATTTGCCTTAAAAAATGACATTAATTTACTTCTGAAGAAAATTTTCTCTTAAATCTATGTTATTAATCAACTCCAGAGTCGACGTTGTTCTTGATATTCTTCATCATTTAATGTAAATAATCATTTATATAGAAAAAAAGAAATCTATATTTTACCATAAGCTACCTTGTATAACATATAATATGACATGAAAAATTAATTTCTCCACATCGTCGGCTTAAACGATGAAACATAATGAACTCAAATGGAGCACGCTGTATAAAACGACGCGCACTCCGGCTTAGCACTAGTATGTCTTCAATTACATGGAGATCCGTTAGAACGTCGACGTCCTTCCCATATAATATGTATTTCGACTGTTGTTCATATAAAAGTTAATACGATTATTTAAATTAGCTAAAAATTAGGGAAATTAGGGTGTTAGAGTACGGACGATAATGGGAAGTAGCTAAATGCTTGACGAGTTGTTTGTATTTCGGGCGTACGTGCTTAGGAGTACTGTGAAAATGTTTAATTTGTACCAACATATGAAATCTGGTGATAACAAAGAGCAAAAAGAACCTGCTACTACTGGCCACGACAGGTTTTACCAGGAACGTTCTAGATCCAGTTATAGGAAGAAGAAGCGTCGCGGTTCCTGCAAGAGGGCTCAGTCTGCTGCGGAGTTGAACCCCGAGTCTGTTGCTGCAGCTAATAAGAGAAATGCATTCCGTTTGCGATCCGTGTCCACTGATAAAGAGGAGAGTGAGGGTATGTGCTTATAGTTGTTTATTTTTTTCTTAATGATATCGTATTTGCTTAATTGTTTTCCAACAATAATTAATTAATCGTTGAATAGTTTAAATATTAATAATATCGAAGTTTTATTAGGTTTAGAATATTTTGTGTTATATGAAGACGTCTTTTCTTTTGGTTTAATTTCTATTTATTTGAGCCAAATTTTATAGTGTAAATTTATAGTGAGTGTGTAGTGTATGTTATGGCTTTTAATTAAAATTATTCAACATTTATTTTATAATTCTGTAAGTAAATATAATTTATTGTCATTTTATCGATATAATTAATAGCATTCTATAATCGATATAATTAATAGCATTCTATTTATTACTATATGTATATTAAAAAAAATTTAAAGATGTCGCTTTTATTTAAATTTTACATTTTTTTTTATCATCAAAGGTCATATGTAAAAAGTATACTTAATACTTGTGTTAGTAGCTCTATCACCTGTAGCAATTTCTAATTTTTCATTTTTAAGAATTCAGTCGTGCAAAATTTAAATATATCTATACAATACAAAACGACTTTAAAATTTTATTAAATTAACAAACATAAACATTGTGCTTTAAAAGTGATAAAAAAGTGATTATTCTTAAAATTCTAGAGGAAAGTACCGAGCGGACTCCCCTCGTGGCGCAAAAAATTGACTCCATAGCAAAGTTGTTGTTCAACAAGTCTTTCATGGGGTCTAGCTCTGGCAAATCGTCTCCATCAGAACCTACTGCCTCTCCAAGGTACCAATACAAATACAATCATATTTATCTCTGCTTAATTAAATGTGGGTGGGTACTGAGGCAATTCGTGGCGCTGCGGCACAAAGTGTAAACGCGACTGGTAGTGGGTTCGATCCCCACTGAAGGATATTATATATTTATTTAAATTAATTCTTTAGTTTCTTGCCTCCAGAATTCGGCGATGCGTGGGTAACTCGCTCTTCTGCTGTGTGTGGGATTTCAGTGATTGGGTTGATATTTTAATTTCGCATACTAGATGTTCTGTTAAATTCCCTATTTATATTAATCCAGTCTTTGGATAAAAAAGAAAAATGCTTTAATTTAATACAAAATATTGCAGACTTGCAGAAAGTTCAATGGAGAGTGCTGTCTCGTTGGCAATATGCAATGAATACCTGTCGCGCACACCAAGGTTCGTTCTTTCACTCTATTTCTTATAGAATGAGCGAAATTTTATTTAAATCAAGAAATTAGAATTTTAATATATATATTTCATGAAATATATGTATTTTTTAGCAAAACATTCCGATAGTTCTCGTAAGGATATAAGGTCAAGGCTATGAACAGATTATATTAACATCGGGCCAGAAACACTTTTCAAAGTGGGTCCAAATAGCTTTACAAGTTTTTCTTATTTTGATTGATAAATTGATAAAATATAGAAGCATTTAAAAATACGCTATACGGCACTAGCTAAAGGGATTTAGGACCCTAAATTTAAAGGGTATAAATTGTAAACCGCAACGCCCTAACCTAGGTCCCTACCCCAGTGCACTAGAATTAATGTGATATAATTTCCAGGTACAACATGCACTCAGCCCTGGGCGCGATAGGCTCGCGCGCCAGCAAGCACTGGTTCGCCGTATACGATAATTCCATTAAAGCGGACCGCCTACTAATCCTGGTAATTTA
This sequence comes from Heliconius cydno galanthus, assembly GCA_036379175.1. NCBI lineage: Eukaryota > Metazoa > Arthropoda > Insecta > Lepidoptera > Nymphalidae > Heliconius > Heliconius cydno. Next base: position 141,295 of record JAKRZM010001314.1, on the reverse strand, counting down.
TTTATATTTATACGTTAGTTTATTTATTTACCTTGTCTTTTTATATAACGAGATTTGTTCAGATTATTAAGTATATATCTACCTACGTGCGTGGGTCACGGGTGTGATGCCGCTTTGTTGTTTCTTTAGAATAGTTTTTTTATTTTTGTTACCTTTTAGACTGCAATAATAAAGCATATTTAATTAAAATAAAAATTAAAAATTTTGAATTTTAAATAATTTAGAATTCATGATGAAATTCAATTAAAGTTTATCCATATCTCGGACGANCGCATACTAGATGTTCTGTTAAATTCCCTATTTATATTAATCCAGTCTTTGGATAAAAAAGAAAAATGCTTTAATTTAATACAAAATATTGCAGACTTGCAGAAAGTTCAATGGAGAGTGCTGTCTCGTTGGCAATATGCAATGAATACCTGTCGCGCACACCAAGGTTCGTTCTTTCACTCTATTTCTTATAGAATCAGCAAAATGAATGTAATATATATAGATTATGAAATATATGTATTTTATTGAAAAAACATAATAATACTGATATATTCCGACGGTTCTCGTAAAGATATAAGGGCAACGCTATGAACAGATTATATTAACATCGGACCAGAAACACTTTTCAAAGTGGGTCAAAATAGCTTTACAAGTTTTTCTTATTTTGATTGATAAATTGATAAAATATAGAAGCATTTAAAACTTATGGTATACGGCACTAACTAAATGGATGTAGGACCCTAAATTTAAAGGGTATAAATTGTAAACCGCAACGCCCTAACCTAGGTCCCTACCCCAGTGCACTAGAATTAGTGTGATATAATTTCCAGGTACAACATGCTCTCAGCCCTGGGCGCGATAGGCTCACGCGCCAGCAAGCACTGGTTCGCCGTATATGATAATTCCATTAAAGCGGACCGCCTACTAATCCTGGTAATTTATTTACATTTATACGTTAGTTTATTTACCTTGTTTTTTTATATAACGAGATTTGTTCAGATTATTAAGTAGGTATATATCTACCTACGTGCGTGGGTCGTGGGTGTGATACAGCTTTGTTGTTTTGTTAGAATAGTTTTTCATTTTTGTTACATTTTAAACTGCAATAATAAATATTTTAAGCATATTGTGAGTATTTTCTTACAATTATATTAGAATTTTTAATGATGTGGAATTCCTGAAGAAATTCAATTAAAACTCAAGTTTATCCATTTCTCGGACGGTTTCCTAAAAATGGATAGATATCCTATCTGTATAAAAAAAATCCATTATATATTTCTTATAAAAATATAAGAAATATATAAAATCGAAAATGAAACGCAACAAAAATCAACATTTCACTATCAGCTTCACGCTGTATCCCGCACACAGCAGAGTAGGCAGAAGAAACCTAGTGTCAAGACTCTCCGTTCCCCACTACCTGCAGAACTCATACACTCCACATTTCACTATATTATATAAAAACATTACAAATTATTTCCCCTTAGATGCCTCTATCAAGCAAATGTCCGATAGAACCGAACGAGCGTTCCCGCGGACTCATCTTGGAGCTGTTCCGCGCTCTGCATCATCCTTACATATATCCCGTGTTAGATATCGAACTGTGTAACGGCCACGCTTTGGCCGTTTTGCCGTATAACTCGCAAGGAAGTTTGAAGGATTTGATATATAAGGTTGGTGGTGACTTCTTTTTTATTTGATAGTAAGCAGTAATTCAGTATTTAGTGTTTTTTTTGGGTTTTTTGGAGACGTTGAGTGATAACATCTAGCGAAGCAACTAAAGAAGTGTAATATATGTAATAATTTGGATATGTTAATAATTATTAGGTCGAGCTGTAACTAACTGTGGTGTGGTGTGGTCTGATGATAGAGTTGGGAGATAGCTGATGAAACTTTGGATTGCTTTGGACTATAATATATCGAGTTTGTACTCATTATATTCGTCTTGTTAATGTGTTAATTTTTTTAACATATTTTAAGTTTTTTAAAGTATTCATTTATATCAATGTTTTTAATGAAATGTGGCATTAGGACATAGATATGTTCTGGCTCTCTCTTATAATAGTGCGAGTGATGTTTAAGACATAAAAGATATGAATCTTTCAGAGCACTTGGAATGAAGAATACAATCGAAAGTACAATGGTTCTCGAGGAACCGGATTGCCACCCACTCAAGTAGCCAGATTCGGAAGACAACTACTAGAAGGCCTTCTCTTTCTTAAGGAGAAAGGTTTTCCAGCCTTTTGCCATTTGCATACTGGGAATGTTGTTGTGCAGAATGGTGTAGCTAGGTAGGTATATATTTATTTATCCCCACTCACTTCTAATTTCTGAGGCTTTATGTGTTGAGTATCGGAGTGAGTGTGTGCCTTGCTATATCTTATATATAACAGATCGGGGCAAATGACCATAAAATAAACTCATAATCATCACATTTACAGTCAGATGTACCACATAGCCGGCCGAACAGATATTTAAATGTAAATTTCTACGCTCTGGTATCAAGGTAAACAGCGGCGTTTAGTTTCCCCCTTAACATGAATGACTCCAGAATTCGGCGGAAAGTGGGGAACGGAGTGTCTTAACACTATGTTTTAACCTGCTGTGTGCGGGATACACCGTGAAGCTGGTTTTTTTATTTTATATTGTTAAATGAATTTTGATACGTAATAATTTTTAGTAATTTTAAGTGTTGGAATTGTTGGAAGTTGGAATACTTCAAAGGCCGCATGTTACTTAAGTAACGTCTTTTACGGTTTCAAGAGGTGCCGATTCAATTCCCGTTAGGTCCAAAATAATTATACGTTTACATAAAGCTAAATAATGTTTCAAAATATTCAGAATGTGCGGTCTAGAGAACACTCTAATCGGTGCTCTCCCAAAGCCCCCCAACCGCTCCATCCCGATCTCGCGCGCGGAGACCCTCGCGCTGGGACACGTGCTGTTCGAGATGTGCGCCGCCGCTGACACCGATCTCACGCTGCTGCCCGCACTACCCCACGACTACACGCAGGTACTACCTACTACCTCACTAGCGACACACGGCCCGCAGGTACTCTACTTCATATATAAACAAATATATCTCCATGGACGTAGGTAGGAAGAGGTAGAGCTGGATGGGCCGTGCCCACTCAAGAATAGTCTGGTGTCCACCTCAAAAATTTTTCTTACAATAAAAGTGGCCAACATTTACCTACACGAATATATCTGGTCAAAGCTAGAGTCCAAGGTATCTCACCAGCGATACACGTGGCCCGCCTGTTGTTATATTGTACTTGAGGTATAGATATAGGTAGGTGCTTTCTTTGTTTTTATGAAAAATATAAGGAAAACGAGCGATACGATAATGCTAGAGGTAGATGGTAAGAGGGCACTGCCTCCCACGACCCCGGTCAACATCAGATGAGCTACGTTGCTAGCTACTATCGTTGCCAACCGACCGATGTGTAATATTTATTTTAATATCTTTAAAAATATTATTAAGCACTTAGGAAAGTTATTTGTATTTAAAAGAAGTATGTAAAATATTCATTTTTCAGGTGGTAGAAATTATAGAAATCATTTTTGGTCCTCGACCTCCGAGTCTGCACGAATTAGTTCTTTGTGAACTGTTTAGAAAGATCGATTTACGGGAGATGAAGGGCTCGTGTTTACCGGTAAGTATTTCTTAGCTTCATGCTATATCCTGCACGGACCAGGGTAGGCAGGAACATGGTGTCCACACTCCTGGTGAAAATTTCTCAATTTCTCATTTTCCGTTGAAATCTGACGACATCAACGCCCTTTATCTCTGTACCAGATCCAGGAAATGAAGGTATTTGATATTTGTTTCTTCGAGTGGGAATGGAACTCACAATTGCGTCTACAGTCAAACGCTTGTCCACTGAACCATGTCTGGCCTCCATGTTTTGTGAGTAGGTATATACAGAGTGTTTATATTTTTCCCTATATGCTTCTGCTGTAAAAGTAGCGCAGACGCTTCCACCTGTATATATTTTTACACTTCCACCTGTATATATTTTTATGTATGTGTTCAGAACTTCAACCAGCGCCTGTCGCACTCGTGCTTGTCGCTGTTGGGGGAGGTGGCGCGAGCGGCGCGCGACCCCGCCACCCCGCCGCAGAGAAGGTGCTTTTATTTATTTTTTTGATCACTGTTGAAAATGTGAAAAAACACTCTTTTTCGAAGCCGTCATGGTGCAGGGGCACAAGCGTGCGACTGTTAGCGCGACGGTATTGGATTCAATTCTCACACAGGATAATTAATAATTCAATATTATTCGTTTTCTCAAGAGAACTGTCCTAACACTAGGTTTCCAGGTTTTCTCTGTCTACCTTGCTCTTTGCGGAATACAGCGTAACACAGCATAGTACAGCAGCGTAGTACACCTAAAAAAAAATACATATAATAATTGTTCCTTTCACAGGCGATACCTCCTGGATCAAGACTACACTGAAGAATGGCAATGGCAATAAGAAATTAGATATAAGTGTAATTTTGTAGAAATTAATAAATATTTTATATCTTGACCTAATTATGATGTAGAAAAAAAATAAACTAGATTATTATAAAATATTAGTTTTTAACACTTTCTACTTACTGTTAAGTGTTAACCATTTAGAATTTGACTGACAGACAACCCACAACCTACGTAGTTTAAATTGAGCTAAAAAATATATATATATAAAAGAAACCCTATATATTAGATATGTATAAATTAAATACAAAATACATTTTTATATAAAAAATAAAATCTGCCAAAATACGTTATCTATAAAACCTGTGAAATTAAATGTATTATACGATTCTACCTACTTCTTGCGTTTTGACTACTAGTCTTTTAGCAATAGGCATTTGGGTAGTCTCAAAAATCTAAGAATATTAAATATTATTATTTACAATTGTTAACTTTTAGACGTTTAAATATTTCAGCCACATAGATAAATATTTATTTTGAAATGGCATAGCTAATTTGGCATATATGAAAAACGAAAATGTTTGTTTTACTACGATAACATAGAAGTCGGAGAAAAATAACAATAAAAACATTCACCGAATATGAACGAACAGAGAGTTCGAAAACCTATGCCTAGATGGCTGAATTTTGTGTTTGGTGGAATGAGCGGGTACTTAATAGTAATTAAATTCTTTGTGTGACGTTCAGCTTCGCTACTCCCAACGCAATGCCTTAAAAATCAGCGGAAAGTGGAGAACGGAATTGTCTTACACTAGATTCCCAGGTTCAGCGTGGAGTTAAAAAAAATACTATTAATATTTAACTAGTCCAATTTAAAACTCTAACTCTAGCATGATGGGTATATGTGTCGTACAACCAGCTGACCTAGTCAAGACACGGATGCAGCTATCTGGACCAGGTGTTAAAACCAGTCTTTTTGGAGTCATAGGTAATATTCTGAGGAAAGAAGGAATCACAGGGTTCTACAGAGGACTATCTGCAGCTCTGTTCCGACAAGCGACGTACACCACCGGTCGGTTAGGCTGTTATAATGGGTTGAGCAATTATTATACAGGGTTAGAATTTGTTTAATTTTTTATATTTTTATTGAAACCAGTCGTAGCGCAAGGGTACAAAGTGTAACTGTAACTGTTACTGCAAGAGCAACCTATCGTTGTGGGTTCGATCCCCACTCGAGGAAACGAATTATTTATTTAAATTTATATTTTCATTTCTTCGTTCGTCGAAGAGTACTCAACACGCAATCTGTCCAGAAGTCGCTGGAAAATGAGGAACTCCCTCGGCCTTCCCTCTTACATGCAGGAGTGAAGCTGAAAAATCTAATACTTAGTTGGTAAATTTCCAAAGACATTGGCAAATCACAATGTTGCCATTATATCTATATAAATTAATTTTCAAGTGTCTACGGAGTACCCAGCTTCCCTATAAAGCTGGTGTTAGGTATGATCGCTGGGGGTATCGGCGCTTTCATCGGGACCCCCGCGGAGGTCGCCCTCATCAGGATGACAGCTGATGGCAGACTTCCTCCTGAACAGCGTAGAAATTATAGAAATGTCTTTAATGCACTCTCGAGGTTATTATATTCTAATATAGTAGGTATGTTTTGTAATTTTCATATAGTATTTTCATTTCCTTGTTTTACAAAAGAGACGAACGATAAGAAAAAAAACAAAACAATTAAAGCTGATAAAATTAAAAGAAAAATTAAAATATTACATACTTACCTATAATTTTAAAATTAAAGTTTTTTTGTAAGAAACCATGAATAATAAACAGATAGATCCAATATTCTAGAATAACTCGCGAAGAGGGCCCTCTAATGTTGTTTCGGGGCGCGACAGCCACCGTCACGAGGGCGATGGTTGTGAATGGCGCTCAACTAGGCACTTATTCACAGGTAGAGTTGAGTTTTTGAATGCGTGTATCATAATATATATAATATGCTTAAGCTTGTTCAGCTTCAAGCTATATCCCGCATGTAGCAGGGTAGGCAGAGGGAACCTAAGTGTTAAGACACTCCGTCCCCCACTTTCCGCCGAATTCTGGCGGCTCTGCGGCTTATGTGACGAAACTTAAGAAATAAAAATATAAATTAGAATAAATTATTCATTTCTGCGAGTTAGGATCGAACCCATAACCAGTCACGCTTTCAGTCCCAGTTTGTGCCCCTGTGCTACAACTGGCCTTGATTTATTTTCTACTTATAACCAACTTCGCAGGCCAGAGAAGTGCTGTTGCCTCAATTGGGTGACGGTATCGTACTCCACTTTGCTGCATCGTTCATATCGGGACTCGTCACTACCGCTGCTTCACTTCCCGTGGACATCGTCAAGACACGGTAGTAGCTTAATTTTTATTTTTTATTTTACAGTGATTTATAATAGTTACTAGCGACCTTAACGCGGCTTTGCACGCTTTATCTTGTTTTTATATTATAAAATAAAACTACATATTTTTTACAGAAATTGTAACCTATGTGTTATTATGATAAATAGGCTGTGTTACAGTAAAATTATCATCTAAATCTATTCAGTAGTTTATGCAAAATAGTTTGGTCCCCACCCCAGAAATGTGACTTGTGGAAAATAATTTTATTTTTAAACATCGCCCTAGCTGTANTAAATTATTCATTACTTCGAGTGAGGATCGAACCCACAACCAGTCACATTTACAGTCCCACTTTGTGCCCCTGTGCTACAACTGGCCTTGATTTTCTACTTATAACCAACTTCGCAGGCCAGAGAAGTGCTGTTGCCTCAATTGGGTGACGGTATCGTACTCCACTTTGCTGCATCGTTCATATCGGGACTCGTCACTACCGCTGCTTCACTTCCCGTGGACATCGTCAAGACACGGTAGTAGCTTTTTTTTTTTTTATTTTACAGTGATTTATAATAGTTACTAGCGACCTTAACGCGGCTTTGCACGCTTTATCTTGTTTTTGTATTAGAAAAATAAACCTACTTTTTTAATTCAAATTGTAGTCTATGTGTTATTATGATCAACAGTAAAATTTCATCTAAATCTATTTAGTAGTTTTTGCAAAATAGTTTGGTCCCCACCCCAGAAATGTGACATGTGGAAAGAAGTAATTTTATTTTTTAAACTTCGCCCTAGCTGTATGTCATGGATTCCTTACAAGCTTCCTGTTTTACAAAATTTTTATAAGAAACATTTTATAAATTCTCATATTAGTTTATAAATTTCAGAGTACAAAATTCAGCAAAAGGAACAAGTCAATTTGTAGTTCTGAAAAATATAATACAAAACGAAGGCGTCTTCACACTGTGGAGCGGCTTCATACCGACTTACGCGAAAATAGGTCCTCTTACTGTTCTCATGTTTATATTCTTAGAGCAACTCAACGGTATGTATTACAGATGGGCTGACATGCAAGATTGAAATTTATTTTTATTTATATATTAATAATAAACTAAATTATGTTAGTGATCGTCATGTAAATATATTATGCATTTTTATGAATTGCAATATTATATATTATTTGTTTTAAGCAACCAAACTTTTATTTTGGTGCTCATCTGCAGTACGGTCAACAAGTCGTGGCTGCCCTGAAGTTAGCTGTACATGGCTGTGCAGGTTTGATTTCAGGATGTTTTACTTTTAAATATTTTTTTCCCAAATGAGCGATGCGCATAAGTTCAGAAAACCTGACTTCAGGACGACCACGACTTGACCGCACTGTATCTAGGGTGCAGGAGATTCGCGTTCACGCACCAACCGATGGATTTCGTTGGTTGTTAGGCCACGTGCGGGGAATACCCGCATGCTATATAGATAGCCTAATTTTATTAGTCGATTGCTCATATGGACTCCCTAAAAGCTGTATAACGGCTGAGTTAAAGACCAATGTAAATGAACCCTTACTTAGAGTACAAGATTACGTTATGAAAAGAAATAAATATGTATATATAGATCAGATTGGTTATTTTACTTACACATTCAGATTCAATCCTCTTTGCCTATACATTTCATATTTGAATATAATACTATTATTATTAGTAATCGCTACCTATTGATTGGTTTGAAGTCGTTGCCTCCTCCTTTTTGAAGTCGGTTAAATAAATATCGAATTATAAGTTAATTTTGATAGTTCTGAAAAGTCTTTCTATGTGAGGAAAATAAAAGACCAAGAAGGTTGATATTATATTTAATATCACAAATAACTAAATAAAAGTGCAGTCATCAAATACTATATGTACATACATACATGCTAGAAATATTAAAAAGAGAAATACAATAACTAACCAAAAAAATGAGAAGATAATACAGCCAACGTTTATTTTGTAATTAAAACATAATATTAATTATTATGCAAACAGAAAACTAAATATATGTATTTAACATTTATAAAATTATTTATTGTATAAGTTTTTGTTACACCATATAATGCAAATATATAATTTAAAACATTACATTTCACTGAATGAGGCTAAATGTAGAGCAAGGGCACAAAAGTGTGATTTTAAACGCGACGGGTTGGGGGTTCGATTTCCACTCGAGGAAATGGGGAGCGGAGTGTCTTAACACTCGTCTCCCTCTACCCTACATGCTTAATGGGATACAACATACCTATAGCAGAAAAAAAAAGATAATACAAAAAATGAATTTAAAATACTTTAAGGTTATTTCTTTGAGAAACTGAAAAGGAGAAATCAATAATACCTTTAAACTAAAAATGAAATAATTATGTGTGTATGTTATCTAACAATAAATAAAATATAAAATTAAACAATTTCTTTTTCTAAATAGAAAATATAAATTATAAGTTTAAGTAAGTTTTTATCATTATTACAATAATGAAAGCTATTTACTATTAATATTGAATTTTCTCTAGTAAAATATTGTAATAATATAATTCTAAATTAATTATTCTACAATTACGTTAATAAATATAAACTAAGCAGTATAATATACTAATATATCACGTACTTATTAAGATATTAATTTGTCGCATTGTTCAAGCAAAATATATATATTTTTTAATTCCACTTTCCTCCCAATTTTCGAGATATTGCGCATTGAGTAGCGGAACTCACCGCGTCATATACAAGAGCATTGAAATTAATTTATTCTCCAAGTGGGAATGGAACCCGTAAGTTTTTATAATTACAAATTTACAAATATTCCCACGACAAAAAAATGTAATAAGGAAACTTATGTTCTCCATTTTCTATTTTTTACCAAACTTATACACACGATGTCAGTCAGTAATCTAACTTAGCACATTGTCTACCCATAAGTAAGTATCTAATATATTTCAAACATTTGGAATCTCAAAGTAAAACTCTAAACTAACGGTCATAAAGCCATAAAAGGCCATAAAGTAAAATTCTGTTTTATTTATTGTTAAATAAACTTCAAGATTTTATGTTGACATGCAAATTAAAAAGTTAAAGCAAGAAGGCAAAAGTTATAATTTTCACAGAAATATTGCTAAATATACTAAGTAAGTACCAGTAGTGTTGTGCAGCGTTTAAATAGCTTTAAGCTAAATTAGCGGTCATATTTTTTTTGATGAAAAATAAAAAACTAAATGTATAATATTTACAATACACTAAAAATGACCTTGTCTTTATCGTATTTATAATTATAAGAAGAAAAAAAATCTAAGCATTTCACTCTATATGATAGAAGGTATCTATCACTTAATTTATTGAATACACTAGATTTTTTTATGTTTGATAAGTTCATCATTATCATTAAAAATATCATTTTCATCAAAATAAAATAGTAATACTTCACTTTGTTGCAATGGTTTGCAGAAACGAAAAATATAGCATTCATAACAAATAAGAAGTATTTTAAAAAACCCATAAACGTAAAATAGACAAATTGAATTATCAAAAAAACAAAATATTAAAATTATGGACACATTTTTAGAATGACCTAGAGGCACAGCCCTTATATAGCTCTTCACTGAATACAGTTGTATGTGAATATACAAGTTAAGACATAAAAACACATTACCGAAAAAACATCAGTTGTTAACATAATAAAATAAAAAATATTAAATACCATATTATGCTGTGATTTAATTTAAAAAAAAACAATAAAACATAAAAAATATATCTTAAAAGGATAAACAAAAATCACATACAACTTTATTCAATGTATGAGTAAATTCACTCAAAATGTCACATGTTCCTTACAAATAGTATATCAAACGTGTGTATTTGTCATCTATTGTTCTCCTCCTCGACACTCTCCCAGGACCCTGAGGATTCTGTCTCCCAAGTCTCATCATCATCATCGTCGACTTCATCATCTGATGTTGATATGTCGATGTCGTCATCATCGTTTTCATATTCTTCATCGATAAATTGCTGTTCGTGCATCAGGGCCAACTGAAATACATAAATATATATTTGAGTATTTTTTTGCAAAGAAACCATATACAATATATCTATTCTCATCAGTCCATCTCGTCTCATTTTCTTTTAATGCAGAAATTTATCTTATATTGTTTTTCTTATTATCTAGATAAGAAAAAGTAAAAGCAAATATCTGTTTTATGGGATATTAGAATATAGGATTTTATGTGATATATTTGATGTAATAGGTAGTTACATTGTTTATATTGTTTTCAGATCTCCGTAGTAATTATAAAAACTTTACAAGTTTGAGATCAGATATGTTTTTGTGAATTATTCTACGACATAATAAGCATTACAAATCACACTTATTACTTTTAAAATATTTCTATTGAAGTTTTTCCAAAAAAAGAACAAAATGTCTTAACTCTTAACGCGATATTCTTTCTACATATGAAGGACAAGTCTGAGGCTAAAAAGGCTTATAATCTTACCTCGCTTTCCCTCAACCTGTGCACAGTATGGACTCGTATCTGAAACATCCACGCTCGTCCGACCAGCGCCACTGTGCCACTGAGTAACAAGGGCATACTGTATCGACATCGCCACGCGAGATTCATTAGAAAGAGGAACAGGCTTTTACGTCCTGTCATTGTTAACCTGAAATTGTTTAATTATTTAGGCTAAAAAATAGTTAAGTGCAAATGGAAATAATTTCAATTACTTTGAAACTTCAAAAGGTAAAAAGTGGAGGGCGACAGGACGTAAAAGCCCTACAGGTTGTGGGTTCGATTCTCACTCAAGGAAATAAAATATTTAATATTTTCATTTCTTCACCCTGTTGAGCTCACCTCGGCGAAAAATCAACAACAAAGTGTCTTAACATCTACCCACCCCGCTGTTTATAATGTGAAGCTAAGAAAAAAAAACTAGTAAAAGTGTGTGAATGGTTCTAACCATTCAAGATCATTTAATTAATATGTAAAATGATTTTATATAGAAGTATTTATGATTGATATCTCCATTCCAAGTTATACGATTTTCTAATTTCGTTAAACACATGAAACAATAAATGGTAGTATCTTTTAATTTTAACTCCACTCTGCTTTCATTGTATATTGCAATTATTATACAACAATATATAGATAATTTAGAGCAATACTTTTATATAATTTACTAGCTTGGATTACACTAAAAGACTTTATCAGACTATTAGATTTTCATTTTATATTAATAAATCTCTATATAATCACTCATAAAATTTGTTAAACTGGACCTACTATATGAATTTTCTTATAAAGATTTCCTTTTTTGGAAGGACATGGCCGGATAGGCAGAAAAAACTTAGGAACCTAGTGTTAAGACAGACATTCTCGTTAAGATACTTCAGTTCCACACCTTCCACCGAATTTTGTAGACATTGCGTGTTGAGTGACGGAACGAAAAGAATGATTTGCTCGAGTGGGAGTTGAACCCATAGCCCGTCGCGTTTACAGCCGCTCGCTTGTTACCTTCCGCCATCACTGGCCCCACTTATTCAACTTTGTAAAAAAAATAGATAAACTGAAAAATTATTTTCTTAGTTAATAATGAAAATCATTCATCAATGAAAGTTTAAGATTCAAATTTTCTTATTTCATTGCACTAATTTTATCATTAAATTATGAAATATATTTTTATATATTGTAATGTAAAAATATGTATGTATATTTAGATATTTTCAGTACCTATATAACAGTTTAAAGATAAAAGAATATGTTTATGTAAATAGCTTCACTGTAATAATAAGTATTTTATCATCTTTGTACATCTTGTAGAAAAAAAATTAGACAGATTAGAAAAGAAAAATATAATGTTATATTTTGTAGCATGTTTAAATTGATAAACCAATTTTTATCCTTTTTCAGTTTAAATATATGATTTTATTAAAACTTTTTTTTGCAAAAAAAAAGAATAAAAGATATAACTCAATTCTGCACTTTGTCTATCAGTCTGTCTATCTATGTCTATTGTCTGTCAGAGCAAGAAAATAAAAATAATTAAAATATAATAATTCCACCAACCCACAACCACTTTGCCATACAGCCTCAAAATAAACTAGAAACTGAAATATTTTAAAAGACTTATGAATGTAACTCATAACAATGAAGGGTTAACTAAAAGACAAATTAGGTTCAACATATATATTTTATTATGAATTGCATTCATAAATGGTTGAGATACACAAAATGGAATGTTAAATTTTATAACAACACATCTACTAGCCATAAAAAGCTAAGATTACAAGGAGTATTTAAATATATCAGATCATATAGAGTATTCTTGACAAGTTGTGGCCATCCTGAAGTTAGCTATAGATTTGATTTTAGGATTTTTTCTTACTTTAAATTATATACTTCTTTAGTACAATATTTGAGCAAAATATTTTAGCAAAATTCACAAAACCTCACTTCAAAAAGGCCACAACATATCAACCATACTAAATCTATTCGAAAAGCACAACACCTATAGAGCCACTACATTAATTGATAAATTTAATAATTATTCATCAAAGAAATCCACATGGTCTCCAGAAGAGAACTTTCCGGAAAGCAGAATGTTCATGCATTTCTTTGCTGTCACTTCTGACTTTAATAGAGCTCCTTGTTCACGAAAAGATGTAAAAACGTTTCTCAAGTTTTCATTAACTGCTTCTTCTAATACATAGTCAATCATGGCTGTCTCGACTGGGCCCGGGGAATAATTCAAGACTTTAATATCTTTTTTTTCTTCAGCTAAAACTTTAAAGTACATTTCTCTCGCAGCCTTGCCACTGCAGTAGTAGGCCATGCCACTCATCGGCTTAATAGCACACAGAGATGTTATATTCACAATAATAATTCTGTTTTCAATCTCCTCAAATATTTTCAAGAACTGAGTGTTCAAGGAAATCACTTTAAAAACATTCAGATCATAATAATCTCTGAGCTCTTGTATATTTTCCATGCGGTGTGTCTCAATCGACAAGTTACCCAGTGATCCAACATTATGGAATATTATACATTTAGAGAAATCTTTCACTTGTCTTCCTTTCAAAGCATTAAAAACTACATCATGCATCTCCTTTTCAGATGCAGTCGACAGATCAATAGAAACATATTGAACATCATCTGCTTTGCAAAGACTAGCAGTGATGGCCAGTTCGGACTTATTGCGAGCCAACAAAAGCATGACAGACTTGGGGCCTAGGTGTTGGGATACTTCTACAGCTATGGATCTACCAATACCTTGAGATGCACCGCTTACCACACAGAATGATGGTCCAGACAAATCTATGCTAGATGATGATGACGCCATGATTTAGGGATCTTTGTTACTTACAGGGAACCAAGCTAGTCCTGGAGTAGCTTTTCCGATTCAGTATCTCCAATAACAGGATCTAAGTCGCAGCCTTCTCTCAATAATCGATCTATGCAGTCAGCTCTATATGCTGCTAAGTTATCAACAACTTTATTCTTATTTCGCAGTGTCCGTAATTTTCTTTCTGAAAATAGAAATTTTAATGTAATAACTCACAATAAGTTAATTAAATTTAGCAAAGGCATTTTATTGAACTGACACCTTCGATCGGTAACAGCTAACTGGCACTTCACCACATAAAATGATTAGTTGTGAAATATGACCTCAGATAACCTGATACCTACACGATAGTTATATTTTGTTTCATAATTATATTTTTATAATATTATTACCTAGAGCAGCGATATATTCAGCGGAGTCGGCTAATTTGTCGTCTTTCTCAGGTTTGAAATTATCTTCAAATTCACTCGGAACAGGTGAACTTTTACTTTCGTTGCCCCAAGGATCCATCAAAATCTGAAGAAAATGTTATATTAAGATTAAGAATAAAAAAGAGACTTACTTTCAATATTCAAAACTTATTTGTATGTATAAATATACTCCAATATCATTAGCCTGAATCTAATGATAATGTATTTCAAGGTCGTCCAGATTGTTTTATAAATAAAAAAGTAATTATTTCTGCACTTACTTGAAGGCTAAAAGCCGAATGATATTAATTTTAATAGGTGAAGGGAATTAGAAATAATATCGACATTAGACAATAAATAGACAAATATGAATTGACAACCAAAAAAGTTAATATTTTCTTTATCTGTTCCTTTGGCTGTTGTCTATGCATTCTTATTAAATACATCTATTCACGATATAAATTATTATGAAAAGATGATGATGATGAAAAATGGAAAATAATTCATTTAAAATTATTCGTTAAGAAAATAATAATATTTTAGTATTTTGGCATTTTTAATCATTTTCTTAAGATTATTTAACCTGATTAAATCATTGTAGTGTAGTGAGACAGTTTCTGACTGCAAATAAGGTGGTTTAGGGTTTGACCACAAATCGGAGAGTGACTGTATAAATACTTAAATGGTTTTATATTTTCTATTATCTACAATGCTACAATAAAGTAAGCGAGGTGTGTGTATTTTTATTGCCACTGCGGCTGCTATGAACGGAAAAACATTTATTTTATTTTATTTTTATTGTATTAATATTTTAGCTATAATGTAAGAATTAATTTATTATGATACTGTGTTAAGCACGTGTTTTATTATAGTGATAATGATTTTGTCGTAAAATCGACAATTTCGTGGCGTGAATAGGTGTCCTTAAATTGTTATCCCAAAGATTCTATAAATATTATTTTTAATATTTTAAATATGCGATACTCAAAAGTTACAAAAGATAAAAAACCAATAAGTCTTATTATTTGTACATTTTATTATCACTCATTACAATCTAAAAGAATCTAAATCTTTAAAAGACAATGTATTTACAGACACTTGACATTTCATTCTCAAAGATATATTCTTGATTTTACACTTCCTGTTCCTAAATAGATATCATTCATGGATTTAATGTTACAAAAAAGAAAGATATATTAAGTAAGATAAGTGTGGCATAGAGTAATAAAAAAACTACTTGTCTGTAAATTCTGTTTACGGACGGTAATTTTACGTGATAACGTCGTAAGAGATATTGATGGAAAATTGAATACTTACTCTTATGAATAGGTTTTTTACCACTGAAATAACATTATTTTGTATAATACAAATATTCTGAAGCATTTAATTGAAAATTACAGTGTTTTCGATAAATTAACATTTATTTGCATTCGTTAACTCAAATATTTTTTTACTTAAATTATGCACATTAATTGCAAGTAACAATGTGATATTTAATTACAAGTAACAATGAATGGATAGATGCGTCACTAGCCGAGCGCTTAGGCCGATCGTGTCTCTTAATAAAATTCTTTAATTTTTTTCAACGACTATTTTTGTTACCATTAATAATTTAATAGTAATTAATAAAATAGGACAATTTACCTTTATAACTAATGTAATGTACAAAAAAAATATTTATTAAATCCCGACCTCGATTATTTATGGAATGAAGTAACTTTCTAGAAAAATATTTATTTTGGAACAAAAGATTATTATAAAATAAAGTATAAATAATACATACGATAGATGTGTAGATAATATTTTTTTAAAGTCTTTCTAGTATTCCTTACATACAAAACCATTGAAATAGTAAATATAACAAATAAGTAGCTACATTTATAGATTTATATTTATTTCTTTATTATTACTTTCTTTGCTTCACCAGGCAGAGGGAACCTAGAAACCTAGTTCTAAGTTACTTCATTCCCATTAAAGCTCTACCGTTCCTAATTTTCCACCGATACCGATGGCATTGTGTTCATATCGTCGAGTGGGAATCGAACCCACAACCTGTCGCGTTTATAGTCCGATGCTTGTGTTTCTGCGCTACGACTGGCATGACATTATATATTTACATTTATTTTACTATATCATTTATAATTTTATTGTATAACTTATTTTATACAAATTCAGTAAAATTCCCAAATTCTGCTCTGGTAGAGTACGTTGATGCGCAATCCTAGCTGAAAACATCCATATCGAAGATCATTAACCTCCTTTCTGGGAGTACGTACTTCACTAAAATTCAGCGATACGCGGTGATTAAACTCAATTTGAATGACACAAAAGTTTTATGAAGCTTCTGATGTACGATTCAATTGTTTTATTTACCTTTCTTAATGAGAAATAAAATTATTATTTAAGAAAATCTCATCACATCGTAATTCATATTTGTTTTTAGCAAAACACCACGTAAAGCACAGGCAATCTGAGCGGTACGATTATAAAATACTTTATCACCCACGGCGTTTCAAAACAGACCTTAACACAGTTCTGGTGAGTTTTTTATACAATAATCTAGTTCCCTCGCGGCCGCGTCTGACTTCTGAGGTAATATTTTTATCTAACGCCATTGCTATAGAGTTGCGTTCTCTATGTATGTTTGCAAGTGATAAAAACAGTTTTCACGGAGAGCCGCGAGCGATCGCACTAGACGCAGCCGCCCCCTCCCGCCGCCGCCGCCGCCGCCTCGTCGTGCGGCCACCCGCCCCCGCCTCGCGAGCCCCCCGCGCCTGTCGCGCTCTCATAGATCGGTCGGACAGATGTACAATGTTGATGTTTACTGTAATGCCACGTTACATTTGTCTCAGAAGGTTTGGTTTTTGGCAGATTTTAAAGAAATGTGTAATGTATGTATTTTTATGTAAATTAATAAATAGAAGTAATGTGCAAAGGGTATTCTTATTTTTTTCTATTGCCTAATAATATACTGTTAGCGTACTCATGTAAAAGTGGGTAGATGTAGATGAAAAAATCCATAATAGCAGTGGAACTGTGTCAAACGCGGGCAGTTGCCTGTAGGCAACGGCCCTTATCGGAGGGAGGCTCGGGTGTAGTAGTGTAATTACGTGGAATCTCTTTCCGAATACGGTAGAAACATATACACAATATGTGTTTTTATCGTGTTTTTTTTAATCGTTAACCGCTTCCGATTTCTTACAATACATATTTTACACGGTGTAATTTGCCTTTTACGTTGACGTATGACGCTCGAGTAAATCCCAATTTAGCATCGTCGGCTATTAAATAAAAGTAGTGTTTTTGTACAAAAATAATTTATTGTTTGTTCTTTGGTTGAAAATGAATTAGTCATCGGTATAGTATATTCTTAATAGATCGGCATTACTTGTATGAAAAAATCTTACTGCATAAAATATCTTATTAGAAAAATAATAATATTCATATATGAGTTTCGCGCATTTCATCTTTGGCCGAGGCGGAGCGCCGCCATTCTGGATATTTTGACGGGAAGGTCGGTCACGTGACGCGCGGGGTTCGGGCGCGGAGCGCGGGCGGGGCGGCGAGAGGCGCGCGGGGCGGCGGGCGCGGCGCCGGCTAGACTCCCCAGTAGCCGAGCCGGCCGTCTGCGCGCCGACACGCCGCACCTCGCACGCCGCAGGACATGGCCGGCCGCTAGGCGCGCCATGGACGCGGTCGCGCCGCACATCTCCTCCGTGCTGAGGACGTACCAGGCCAGCGCACCGCGCAGCCTGCAGGGGCCGGGCGC
>JAKRZM010001314.1:106279-122694 GCA_036379175.1 Heliconius cydno galanthus | reverse complement strand
CTGGCGCTGGTGCAGTGCGCGGAGTGCCGCGCCGTGTTCGCGCCACGCCGCTTCGTGAGCCACTCGCACGGCACGGAGCACCGCACGTGTCACTGGGGCTTCGACTCGGCGCGCTGGCGGCGCTTCCTGCTCGTGGCTGACGATGAGCGCGACCGCGACAAGTGCGCCGCGCTGCTGGACGAGCTGGCTGCACCAGCCGCACCCGCAGCACCCGCCCCGCTCGCCAAGCACCACGCGCCGCTCAAGAGAAAACAGGTAGGTTCAGTGCATTGTACCTTAATTCCTCCTATTATTACCAATTCTAATATTCCGCCGAAATCAAGACAACATAAAACATATATATTTTCGTAATTGTACAGACGAGTGTTTTGTTTTGGTACAGCGTACTAAGTAGGTACTAACCTTTAAAGTGACCTTTAGTTACCGCTGTTTAACTAGACCTATAATAACTTATTGCGTGACAGCGTTCACTAAACTATTACGGAATAAACAATACTATGTAACATTTGCAGTCTGTCAATTTTCATTGAAAAATAAAACTCTACAGTACTTAAAACATGTATTTGTAAGTAATCTAAAGAGTAAGATGCGCTATAAAATGGATGCTTATCAGACTTTTGGCTGAAGATGAACTGAGGTCTTAAAACATGAATTTACTAGTTTATAGAACGTTTATAGGTTATAAATGAACACACTAGGTTCAGCTTAAGTCACCAGAGTCACTGATATCCGCTGTGCATTTGATGTACGATTTCTATAACAAACTCTTACTGCATTCCAATTGGATCCAACTATGTAATATAATGGTTTCTACTTTCTTAATCCTTGTATGATTTGAGTGACATCTGTTATTATGACGCTTACTTCAACGGGTGTGCTTTAAAAAAATCTATGTTATAAAAATCTATACATAAAACGTTCATTAACTCACTGAGCGCGGTGTTAAGCTCCGCCACTTTTTGCGAATTCGGGTACTGTGGATTGAAAAAAAATATATCCAATATGTAAATAAAAGGTCCTATTGGATAAAGAAAATTCTTACACCTTTTTTTTTCCAATTGTTGTTATTTAAATAATGTATAAAAAATAACTGAATTGAGTATTTATAAATATTTTATATAACATACTACTAACAACTAACGTGTAGTTACTGTTTAAAGTTTCATAAGAAAAACTAAAAAAAGTAAGATCACATTGTAATATAGAGATTCTTAAACATAACAAATGTTTATATACAAAAATATAATTATAATTATCTATTTCTGTAAATTCCATGTTAACCACAGTCGAAGATTTTTTAAGGAAATCTTTTTATACTTTTTATGTGGTTGTTCTGGTTCGCTGTATCAAGATAGCGTCGGAAATCTCGCCTAGAATGAAGATACCATCGTCAGTTTCTTTTAAATGGAAGAAAGAAATTGATGCTATATACTTAATTAATTTCTTATTTGATTCAATACAATTCACACCCGACGGGTTCTGTAATGATTTACTCGTACTTTACAATCTTCATCCAATAAAACATGTTTTATCAAAGAAATCTTTTAAAGTTGAAAATTCACACTAATTAAGTATGTTGGCAAGTTTATTTTATTTTACTTTATTATGGAGGATTCGTGATTTTAAAATAAATAATTTATTTAATATTTTCATATTATTTAGTGATCTTATAATGGACGGTATAATATTAAAATAAGAAAAATGATGATGAAAAACAAAAAACACTTGTACGTAACGACGTTTCAAAGAAATACCTAAACTTAGCAGAAACCGTAACGTCACCACTTGATTCTCTGATATCTTTTCCTCCCCTTAATGGGTAAAGAGCGCGAGGCCGAAAAAATCTTATTTGAACATGCTTAAGGCACTGTATAATAAATCCCAAATGCATTACAAAAAATACTAATATCTCAATTAAACCAAGCGTGTCCATAACTCTATCAAATATGTAGTTGATAAGAACATGCACGCACAGACCGGCGCGGCGCACGCAGCGGCCGTTGCACGTGGGCGTCTATCGATCTGCGTAATTGTACGTCTGACGGTCTGAGCCTACGTCTACTTACGAGCACCTATCTGCTGCACGATGTGCGATACGGAACGGAACGGTACGGAACACGGATGTTGTGTTAGAACCTGGCTTCACCCGTGACTGTGCTCGCGTTGAACTATTGTTTCTTTTTTTTTATGTTCAGATGTTATGTTTTGTGTTATCTATAGTGGTTGAATGAATGGTTTGAATGATAATTAAAAAAAATGCTTAAAACATTTTTATTAATACTTTTATAATCTGCAATCGTAAAAATCAAAGGTTTTTTTTTATTATATTGCTATTATTGAGTGCAATCAGTTACATCCCAATAACGCCATTTAGGTTTATTTATTATTTTATTGTTACATTTATAACTGTACAAACTCTGCAGTATTTAAATTGATATTTTTATATGAACACGAACGCAGTTAGGTTGTTTGATTTATTTTTTAAGCGGCGTTTTTAGTTATATTGTCTTAATATATGTATACAGTTCATTTGATATTCAATTTTCTTTCCCAATAGTGTCTACTTGCCTACGACGGTTGATTTAACCGATAAATTAAAAAATCAAGAATTATAAAACGGCCGATACACGTGTACATTCTTGTTACATAAATTGAACGTTATTTAAATTTTTAAATTAATCGACGCTAAGTGATTGTAATGCTCGTTAATATACTTATTTACATAAAAAATAAAACAAAAGTGAGATACATATAAGATTAGGCTGTATAATTTATGACAGTGACAGAATTGATGGTAGAATTTAGTTTTTTTTTATTATTTTGTCTATGGATAAACTTAAAATGCTTGTAATCGACGTTTTAGAATTGAATGTCGATGAAAAAGTATCTGAAACATCTGATAATTCTATTCATTTTTTTTGCCTGCTCGGGAAATGAATATTGACTAGCTTTTACCACATGACTCTATGTCCGAAGTAATGGCATGATAAACGCAATGTAATATTAATAGCCCTATAGAATATATTCTCAAGAAATTGATGATTTACTACAAAAATTTTTTTTTAATCGAACCAATTTTTTCTGGAATTCCTGAAATTAGCAAGCCCAAAACAAAGTTTTCAGCTTTAAATATTTGTTAGTATNTTTTTTTTTATTATATTGCTATTATTGAGTGCAATCAGTTACATCCCAATAACGCCATTTAGGTTTATTTATTATTTTATTGTTACATTTATAACTGTACAAACTCTGCAGTATTTAAATTGATATTTTTATATGAACACGAACGCAGTTAAGTTGTTTAATTTATTTTTTAAGCGGTGTTTTAGTTATATTGTCTTAATATATGTATACAGTTCATTTGATATTCAATTTTCTTTCCCAGCAGTGTCTACTTTACTAAGGCGGTTGATTTAACCGATAAATTAAAAAATCAAGAATTATAATACGGCCGATACACGTGTACATTCTTGTTACATAAATTGAACGTTATTTAAATTTTCAAATTAATCGACGCTAAGTGATTGTAATGCTCGTTAATAGACTTATTTACATAAAAAATAAAACAAAAGTGAGATACATATAAAATTAGGTTGTATAATTTATGACAGTGACAGAATTGATGGTAGAATTTAGTTTTTTTTTTTATTTTGTCTATGGATAAACTTAAAATGCTTGTAATCAATGTTTTAGAAGTTAAGCGATGAAAAAGTGTCTGAAATATGCCTTTTGCCTGCTTGGGAAATGAAGTAAGCTTTTGCCTGCTTGGGGAATGACTAGCTTTTACCTGTGACATGGCACGTGACTCTATGTCCGAAACAACGGCATAATTAATGCAATGTAATATACCCCTATAGAAAATATTCTCAAGAAAATGATTGATTTTTTCTGAAATTTCCGAGATTAGCAGGTCCAAAACAAATTTTTCAGTTTTTAATATTTGTTAGTATAGAGTATGCATTAGTATAGACAGTGTAGATAATAATTAATTCTGCATTTCATTTTTTTACATTCACAGACATATCGAAGTTGCCTTTTGTTTCGTTATATTGTTTGTTATATAAAATTCGTTATATATTTATACAAATACGTTATATACGTCGTTTAATATCATAGCGGGATTTATAGATTTATTTAGGAGCTCTCATAGAATCTTCCTATATCTCATACACTAACGAAACCGTTCGCGTTTTGCTTATCATAAGATATTAACTAGTTGTAGTTGTAATATTTGTACATTTGAATAAACAATGTATTACCATCGCGAGTGGTCAAGGCTTTATATATTTTGGCAACCATTTTAGTATTCAAATATACTAAATAATCATGTACGTCGATATGACGTCGTAAAATAACTTATTAAGTTCAAGAACTTTTCTTATTTGTGTACATTGTGAGTATATTTTTTTATGTAGGCAAAAGCAATTTATGTTTAATGAATAAAATTAGCTGCCATATCTTCTCTTTATAGTTATGGCGGGAAATTAATGAATTTGTCATAGAAAAGCGAAGTGAATCATTAAATAAAATGCACATACATAGGTATATGTTATATATGTGTCTGATATTTATTTAATAATGATTTTGTACCTTGAAAAAAGAATAAAACTCAAGAAGCAGAAGAAAATGGCTAAACAAACTAACAAGTGAAGTTAAATAAAGGCGTTTAATGAGGAATGTTTGAAACTTTGTTATTTCAAAGTAATGTCGTCGCTGAACTGGTTTCTACTTCTGTCATAGTTATCTAGACTGTACCTGAGTTAATATTAGAACAAATCAAAATAGGGCTAATGACCTATGCTTTCTAAACTTTGAACAGAGAAACTGCTTCTACGTTTTTTTAGCATCTCGCTGTATCTGTATAGGCTGAGAAAACTTAGTGTTTCCGTTCACATTCCGTTTTCCATTAAGACAATTCTGTTTCCATCTTTTCTTCCCTCCTTATTTTCCCGAATTCTCGAGGCATTGCTTATTGATTGGCGGAACTCAACACCGCGCTTTGTTTCGTTATCGGAGCGAAAGAATGAAAATATTACATATTTCTTTTACATTGAGTGACACATTTGAGTGGGAATCGAACACAGAATCGTCCCGCTTACACTCGCACGCTCGTATCCCTGTACGTACCCTGTTCCTTCTTGTTACCCTGCTAAATGCGGGATACAGCATAAAGCATAAATACCGGGAATGTATTATCATCTCTCTCCTGCATTCGAAATAGTTATAAACAACTTTACATTCATCGTAAAACATATCCATTAGCTACTTTAATTACGCAAAAACAATGGAATAGACAGAAATAGACATTTCTGTCTATTCCAACTCAGACCATACGAGTATAGCGATAGATACAAACATACACCGCTCGTACCTCGAGAACAATAAGAACCATACAATAAAACCGCTCTGCACTTCTGTTATACGACATCAACTAATATATACTCTATTTTCAAGGGATAGAGTCCTAAATTGAAGGACAAAATGGACTTATAGCCCACCATGCCGGCACATTAATATGCAATTATAATAATGCGATTGCATATCCCAGGGCGTACGGAATGTTTCAATAACTCTCCTGCATAATAAACATTAACTTCTAAGAATATAGTTTTGTCGTACGATGTTAAAATGTCGATTTATTAGTCTAAAATAACATAATGAAACTAACTTCTTCAAATATTATCAGGTTCGAACTGTGTTAGGTGGTATTTAGTTTCCTTGTCTTCACGTAACTTACCTTATGTGGTGGGCAAAGAGGTGTTATTTAGGTTTTGGTATTACGAAATCGAATTCAAAATCGTTCAATGCATGCAAACAGACACTCCTCCATTACGCCTACTTCGCCTAGTGTCGTAACACTTACGTTAAGTTACTCGTACATATAGAATTAAAAGAAATACAATAATATACCTTACTCCTTTTACAAAAGTCGGTTAAAAAAAATGTTCATTCAGATATTCCTATTAAAATTACAAATGGTTTACGTTGTTTTTCCCAATAAAACATATAATAAAAAAATGTTCATATTAAAAATGTTATATTTAAATAAATATACATATTTCTCTTGTCGTTTGAAAGAAAATTTAAATATCCATTCTATCAGTACGTACCTTCAATACTAAAATCAGATACGAGTCGTACATACTCGTACAACGCCATTAACATTTAAAATTATGTTCTCTATAATAATATGGTTATCTTATTCCCGATCGGAATTGACAAACAGAATATCGTATTTAAGTTTGCATCGTAAAACTAGAAGTTATGTGTTATTAAATAATTCAAATATATTTTTCTTTCTATATTATATAGAGATCGTCGTGGCGTAGGGGCTCAGTGTGACTGTAACGCGACAGTTGTGGGGTCGATCCTAACTCGAGGAAATGAATTATTATTTATTTTCTTCGCTCTGGCACCAAGGCAAAAGCTCGGTGTTGAGCTACTCAACTCGTAATGCCTATAAAATTTGGTAGAAAATCGGGAATTAAGTATTTGAAGTAGATTTATAATATGTTGTCCGTGTGTATGTATATATATATATATATTTAAAATATTATTGGTCTCCTGAAACTTTGCTTAAGAGGCTGTTAGCAGGTTCACACCGGAACATATTTTATTAAATAACTCATAAATATTTTTCTTTATTTACTAATCTATTGTAAAGTTTCGTTTATTACCTTTTATAAAATTAATATAATGACATACATTATATTACTAACGACTATATATAATATTATATTCTATAAGTATATCTTACTCCTTTTTGTCATTTTCCAACCGCTAGAGACTTCGCGTGTTGGAAAACGGAAACCAACGCAGCGCTTTGACCTGTTACAAAGTAGTTTATTCGATTAAAATTAGTTCGGACGAATAAGCAGATGAATCGATTCTTGTATTTGTAATTCAATACAGATAATATACTTAAATGATTTGTAAAAAAACATTATCTACATGTAAACCTACATGGTCAATTAAATTATTTTATATTTTAATAAATTATGTAAATGTTGCCATGTACAAAGATCGTAATAAAAATATATACATAAATTAAAGTTTTATATTCCACTGCATTTGTGTAGATGCGTTCTGAGGTCAACGGAACAATTCCCAACGAGAAAAATAAAGCTAATTTTATAAATAGTCTCTATTTAGTATGCTGACAATGGCCTCGTGGATGCAAATTGTATGCGAAATACATACGCCACCATTTGAATTGCATCAGCCGGCCGTTTAAAATTTACATTTCGTGATTGGCAATTGTTCAGATTAACGGTGTATTCAATTTTGCCGGTTAGTTTTTGCACTTATTACTCTACCGGGTGTGGGAGTGCTCTATGTGCGAATAGAGTGCCAGGTGCCGTACATTTTTCACTTGGCCGGGTTACATTCGCTTGGTAACAGCGATTCGCTGGAACACTTAAGTGTAGGTTTTATGGCATTATAGGCTTTATGGTCTAGCTATAAATGTGAGAATGGCCTGATATTTAATACGTGCAGCAGTGGGTACAGTTGTTTATAGACGCGAGGGCGACACGCTGCCCAGGGCGCTTTTAATTTTAGTACTAAACGTTTATACTAATGTTTATATGTGGAAATATATAGATAGTAATATTATATGCAGGTACTATAAAAGGATATTCTTTTTATTTTATCTTACGTAACTTAGAAAAAGTCAATAGTAATATTTTTATATTGACTTTTTCTAGGTTACTTATTAGATTTCACATCGTGCCTACCGCGGATATTTAATAATAACAAAATGGAAAATGTAAACCAGATCTACAATAAATAATTTACAAAATATAATAGATTTTAAAAAGACAGAGGCCGTCTAGCGCAGCGGCACAAGGTGTGACTGTAACGCGACGGACGCTCGAGGAAGTGAAATATTTATTTACGTTTATATTTCCATTTCTTCGCTTTAGTGTCGAGGCAAAAGCGCGGCGTTGAGCACTGCCACTCACCATGCAATGCCTCCAGGATTTGGCAGAAAGTAGGGAACGGAGTGCCTTAACACTGGGTTCCCTGTGCCTACCCTGCTGTGTGCGGAATACCGCGTGAAGCTAATAATAATATAAAATTTCTCTTTCAGTTTAATGATATAGAGCTAAATATTATTTCACTACATTTATTTAATTTTTGTAAAACAGTTTTTTTTAAACAGAATATTTAAAATATATTCAAATATTTTTTGCACTACGAACAACATGTAAACACGCTTTCTATAATAATAAATACATAGAAATACCTGTCAAACTGGTTATATTAAGCTCGATATTCTATCATTAAAAAGAACAAGTGATTTGTATCGTATTTTAATCAATTTTACCTGTTTGCGAGTCTTTGTTTAATTTTGTAGATGTGTAATATAATTTTTGTTCGGCGAAAATTGGGAAATGGAAATCTCTTAATGAATATGGAACGTCTTAAGACTAGGTTCCCAGGTTCCCTCTGCCTACCCTGCTATGTGCAGGATACAATGTGAAGCTAAAAACTAACAAATATAATTTTCTATTTTTCTATCTTTATGCATATGTGATACTAATACAAAGTATGTAGAGATAATCTTGTGATAAATCATTGGGTTCTGCATTTCGGCCTTTTAAAAATTTGGCGTGACAGCGGAATCTAACCTGGCAGAGGATTCCTCTGCCTTAGATATTAGTAGTATTTTGTCCAATCTTGGGTACCTACCAAGTTAGATAAGGGTGAATGAACTTTTCATTTCGCATTAAAAGGATAAGTGTGGCGCTGAGATCTATCTTCATTTCAATAAAATAATCAGATTTTTTCCGGAAACGGAATATTTTCTCACTAATTTGATATAGCGTGAACCTGAAAATAACATTCCTATGGTATTCGCATCCATAACCTGGGCGTACAATATTGTAAGCTCATATATAATAGTGAGTTTAAAAATGAATACTAAATACTAGTGACCTAGTGTGACAGGACGTAGCCAAGGGCGGGTCGGGCAAACGTTTAAAGCGATGTAGTGATTTTTTTCTACAAATCTGATTTATATGGTAATTAATTTACACTATATATATATAATTATTTTTAGGCCGTAGTGGCGCAGATTAACTTATTACGGAGTGTCTTAACACTAGTTTCGTACCCCCTACCCTGCTGTGTGCGGGGATATAGATGTGTGTGATTTAATTTTTCATAATTTAGGATATTTTTTATATGAAATCTGGACTATAGAAATGTAATTTAAAGATTAATATGATAAGGTGTCTGATTTATTCTAAGGAACTTTTTTATTTATCGCTTTATGCAAAGTAAAAAAAGATTATCAACAATCATGTAGATTTTAATTAAATTGTAACACAGATTTACGTAGCATATACCAAAAATACTTTTCCTCTCTAATTAAAGAACACTAAAATTATAAATTCATTTTATATTCCATTAAAATAACAAATGTAACTTTCGTCTAATTTAACAAATTAATTGTATTTAAACTAACTCGAAGATAAAAACATTTTAAAATTAATAATTACATAGAATTTAATTCTGTATATATATCTTATTCACGGACAGTAGTTTTACGGCGATCGTAAAAGCCTACTCATAGTTAATAAGTTAGCAACTATGACACTCGTTTCAAATACAAGTAGTTTTTTTTATTAAAAACTTACCATAAAACTCGTCTGTAATGGCCAGATAGTAATTTGTTACATGAAATTTGCATCAATTAACATTGTTTTCGATAATTATGATGTAAGTTGTTTCGTTCACTAATAATACTTTTAGGTAAATGTGGTTAATGCTTAAATATAGTTTTTTTTTACTTAACGTGTGAACTGCACTTAGCTGGGTAGTCAGAGGGAACCTGGAAATTTAAGGTTTAGACAGTTTCTATTAAGGCATTCCTGTTCCCCAGTTTTCGCCGTATTCCGATGGTATAGCATGTTGAGTAGCGGAGCTCGAAGTTTTGCCTCGTTGTACTCGTCCAGAGTGAGGAGATGGAAATATAAATAAATATTTAATTTCCTCGAGTGGGAATCGAATCCACACCCAGTCGCGCTTACAGTCACACTCTTGTACACTACGACACGACTGGCCTGAATAGATATATGTTTCTAAAAATAACGTTTAACATTTTGTATTTGTTGCATATATGTAAAAATGGGAAGAGATCTTTTTTTTAAACTTCATTGCGTATAATCTACTAACTGCTCCATTAGAATTCTGTTATTTATTTATTTTTTATTTTCTTTAAGAAAATAATTCAAAGTATAATCTGTAATAGTCTAAGTAATAATCTATTTAATAGAAGATACCCACCACAAACATAAACAATGTAATATGTAAAGTAATATATCTGTATTCTGCAACAATGTGAGAACGAGAAGCCATAAGCGACACGTGCCCCAAGTTCGTTGATCTGAGCTTAGCCTTATAATAGGCTTAGATGCCTTAAATCAATTTTGGATGAATATTTTATATATTTATCTTCATATAGTGTGGTTTCCAAATGTATCTGTTGAAAAAATATTCGAAATTGTTTATTTTGATGTGAAAATTTGTATTTCCTGGAATGTATGCGGAAAGTGACAACGGAGAGTTCTATCACTAGGCTATTTCTGCCTTTACTCTAATATGCGGAATACAGCGTCTACCTGAAGATAATCAATAATTACATAGTAATGTAGTATGAATATTTATGTATCTAGCCTATCTAAGAAATATCTATAACAGAAGTCATATTTAATTTAACAGAAAATTATTTTACTAGTAGCTACACGCTTGCGGGATACCTCCACATAGCAGGGTAGGCTGAGTGAGAGGTGGTAGGGTAGGAACGTAGTGTTAAGGGACTCTGTTCCTATTAAAACACGTTCAACACTTTGCCGATTTCTGGAGGCTTCCCGTGTTGAGTGGCAAAACTTAACACGGCGCTCGTCCCCTCCACCATAAAACTTATAAGTATAGCTCTAATAATTAACAATGATGCATCTCAAATCACAACATGATAAACAGGATTTTTACATATTTTAGCCATGAGACAAGTAATAGAACAAGTTTCTGTTTACGACGCCAATAAAGTCATGAACATAAAAGCTTAAAATGTACTCATAAATTTGACTATATGATTATATTCTAAGTATACTATTTATTTGTAAAAACGATAAATTGCCATTTTTTATTGTAATTCCACTTATTTTTATTGGATTATTTCGATGTTGACATAATAATTATAATAAGTCGAGTTATTTTGATAATGTCTTTAGTTTGTTTTGGTGACCTTGCGAGTGGGGTACAGGGAACCTAAATTTACATCACAAAATTTACGATTTTATGACCAGGAAAAAAGCATGATTAGCTTATTTTTTTTTGATTTTAGCTTTACGTTGTATCCCGCATATAGCAGAAGCCTGCCTTGAAACCTGGGAACCTGATGTTCAGACACTCCATTCCCATTAAGAAACTTCTGTTCCCCAAATTTCGACGAATTTTGGAGAAAATGCGTGTTAATTAATTAGTGGATTATCATATCTTTATATCTACATAAAACTCTTCCGTTGCTAAGTGCCTGGCCGACCATATGGGAAACTATTAGACTTTAAGCATAGAAATTTGGCATGTATTCTATACTCGATATATTTTGAGATTTGTTAGAAATATTTAAAAAATATATTATAAATTCATAATCTATGAAAATAAAATTTAAATATTCTTCATTCTATGTTAATTTCTGACGACAGCTTGTCTTTTTTTATAGAAATGGAAAACCCACCTTTATTGCTTTATAGCAAAATTAATCTTAATAACTTTTGTTGTAATATAACATGAAGTGGACAGCAGTAGGTATACTAAATACATCAATATTTATCTTTAATTTTATAAGTTAATTTCTATTATTTTAAAGCATTATAGTTATCATTTTCATCTACGAGACCCAGTGTTGAACAGTGTCCAACTCTCCCACTCATTATTAAATAGCTATCATGAATATAATAAATATTTGCAGTATATACAAAGTAAAAAAACCGTGGGAAATCGAACCCCCTTTCATTACATTATACATTTCTAAACGCATCAAGACTAATTTAAATAATAACATTATTTATACTTAGATATTGTAAGTAGCCTTACTAATTCAAGTCCGTGCACGTGTTTCATTGTAACACAAGCGTTTAGCATCAAACTGGATTCGAACACGCGACCGCCGGCGCGGAGAGAGATAAGATCACTATAAAAATATCTCATTTTGGATCTAGCATTCCCTCATGTGTAAACGTTGTTCGGTGAAGCTTATGACATTTTTCATTTCCACCCCACCGCGCTAATTACTGCCCGGACGACCTCACACCGGCTCACCCTTTGAAAGGGTAGCTGTATACAACTATATTAATATATACATGTTGTTTTGTATATTAAGCCGCTTTGGTGTATTTGGGAAGTCAGTAGAGGTAGTGTAGGTTCAAATCTGTTCTTGGGATGTGGGCGATGTAATAAAAATAAGAAACCTAAACTCGAGTGGTTCAGTAGTAACCTCTGAAGAGTCACTATTCATATTCTGGCTCCGTCATCAGACCAGTTCAATATACCACCTAAGCCCATATAACTGCCAAGTAAAGGTAGTGTGGGTTCAAATCTATTCTTGGGATTTGGGCGATGTAATAAAAATAAGAAATCTAAACTCGAGTGATTCAAGTAACCTTTGAAGAGATCCACTATTCATATCCTGGATCCATCATCAGACAAGTTCAATATACCACCCAAGCCCATATAACTGCTAAGTTTTATGATGATTCAATTATTACAAGTGGGTTAAATTCGTTATATATTTCCAAGTAGACATATAAAAACGTATAAAAAAATACAAATTTTCTTATATAAAGTTTTGTAATGTGGTTAAAAGTAATTTGTTTAACATGACACTATGTTTCAAACTAAACTAGATTATTAATGACACTAGATGTCCATTGTCCTGGAGTCAAAGCGATCTCATCCCAAATTAAAGTGAACGTCTACCCGCCCTCGTGGCGCAGCGGCGCAACCGTTGACTGTAACGCGACGGTTACGGGTTCGATTCCCACTCGAGGATGTGAAATATTTATTTACGTGTATATTTCCATTTATTCGCTTTGGTGTCGAGGCAAAGCGCGGCGTTGAGTTCTGCCCCTCAACACTCAATGCCTCTAGAATTCAGCAGAAAGTGGGACGGAGTGTCTTAACACTGGGTTCCCTCTGCCTACCCTGCTCTGTGCGGGATACAGCGTGAAGCTGATTTAATTTTAAAGTGAATGTAACTGAACAAAACACTATTTAGGTCACCCAAGTCGGTTTTTGCCACTCAAAAATAATTTATTAATGCTATATGACGTGACGTCGCGTGAATTAATTTGGTCGAGGACATTTCGTAATGGCACTTTAGAATTTTTTTCTAATCTTTATTATTTAAGATATACGCTTTTCTTAATCTTAACATGACATTTTGAAACGGGCTGTAGTAAATTTACATGCAAATTTCTCTATTTAGATAGATGGTTAATGTTTCATAGAAACATACATGAGATACGGCTAATGTAGGCAGAGTTCTTAAGCCATGAAACATACATTTAATTCAAATATATGTGATATAAATTGTATAATATATTATTCTTAATTATATAAACGCACGCGATCAGCATTTTTAGTCATTTTAATTAGAAGAATTTTCCAGTGAGAGCTATTTAACATATAAATTTTAAGGTTTATATATATTAGTTATCATTAGATACTGAGTGTATTTCTCGTTTTCTAATTAAGCATTGAATTTTTATACAAAATCTACAATTTTAGAATATATTAAGATATACTTACTATTACGTGTAAATAACAGTTATATTTTATTTACCTATTATTAGTACATTAGTATTACACAACATTTAGGGAGTTAATCTTTACTATACCCCCAAAATTAAAGGGATTGGATAGGCATTTAGTGCAATTATGAATATAAACATATGAAGAAGACAAGATATCTGCATATTGCTCGCTGTCAACCCTGAACTCTATTCAGAACTGATAAAGACAGTAAGTGTTTACTAATGACCATAGAGAACGTTGTTTTTACTTGCATATATTTCCTTTAATAAATACTATGCAATTGTATAACTTCGATTGTATATCAACATAATTATATACATATATACTGAAATTATATTTAAGATTAAGTTTTGAATAAATAGCAGTTTAAAATGGTTTCGGAACCAGGAACCTTTTTTAACTCGGGAACCTTTTTCGGCACATCATATTTTTGGTTGTGAAAATAAGCATCCCGAGGAATTTCCTGAAATCATATCAACAATATATTACAAAATTAATTGAAAAAAAAACTGATAATAAATTTAGTTTTAAAATACATTACGCAATATTTTAAAGTATTTGTTAGAGGAGAACGAGAATAACGCTAATTTTAAATGAAATGTTGGCGCTGGGACAACTGCCCCCGCGCAAGTGTGGGGCCGTTGTAGTTGTAATGAATAGATTAATTATTAGTTTGTTTTTACATCGGTAATGTGTTGCGCGTGCGCTTCATTAGGGATTGGGTGACTTGGGGGACGATTGTTATTGGTGCTGTGCATGTCACGCTGTATGACGCACGTATCAGTGTAGCAGTGGGAAGCTACTGTTAAGACACTGCTCCCACTTTTCTTACGTCTAGAGGCATTTAACGCTACGCTTTGCCTGGAAACCAGAGCGGAGAAATGAAAATGTTAAATTTTTTTTCCTCGAGTAGAAATCGAACCCCATCGATGCCCATGCGCCAGGGCTGGCCTTGAATATTATTATAGTTATCATGCGAAATCGAAATAACCTATACTCATATATTGCAATTTGATTTATTAAATGTATGTAAATTATAGGTATGGTATGGTATATAAGGTAAAGCAGCTGGTTAAACCAGCTGTTTTTTTTATAAAATTGATTATATAAGAGTTTGGGATGTAAAATTATAAAAGAGAATATAATATTTCGTCACCTCTATCTATAAATACATAGTTCTCTACCTTTGCTTCACGGAAATATAAAATATACAACATTTTACAATAGAATAGAATCGAAAAAAGTACTGAAATTTAGTACATAATTTTATTCTTTTTAATATATTACACAATTCTTGTTTCTTATAAAGGCAAAGTTGTAAATTTTAACATAAATATTTAATAGTAAGACATGTCAAAAATAAAAAGTATATATTCAGTAAAATTTATTCGTCTCTTGCTCTCTTCTAAGTTTTATTTTTCATTTTGTAAAGTGTTACACCACAAGACTGACGAAGTCAAAGCCCCGACACATAAACAGTAACTGTTATTAAACTATTTAGTTTATTTTTAAACTTGTGCAATAAAAACGTCCTTGCGCCATGTTTCCGTGGAGCCACGCGGCCATGCGGCCACACACTCGCACACAATAGATATTGCCAATTTACATTTTAAATATTACTAATTTGAATTTAAATAAGCTGACGACATTCATTAATAATATGTTCTACAAAAATTCCTTACAATATTATAACTGGATTCATGTTTAAATACGATAGTAATAAAAAAAATCGATTTATTATAACGTCCGAATAGACTACGAGTAGGTGCATCGAGTTTTCTTACGCGTAGTGACGTCACGTCGCCGCCATGCCACCATGTCGAGCCGTCTGCGCCGCCGTCCCGCGCCGCCCCGCGCCCCTCGCCCGCACCGCCGTCTGAGAGAATGGTTGACCAGTGACCTTGTATCAAACACGCGAGTAGAAATAAGTTTTTATGCGTGAAAAGTTTACTTGTTATTTATTTAAATGTTTGATTTCGGCGTTATATGCGGTCTGGTCTGGTCTTTGTTGTAGGCTTTGTAGCTGTGGGTCCGCGGGGTAACGACCTTGAGGCCGCCTAGCAACGCTATCGAGATAATTGTTATATCAACACACCTATAAGAAATATTGTATATTTCTTTTTTTTTGGTATCTCTGTGTGTAGAGATAGTTTGGGTTGTTGCTAGGTTGGTTGCTCTTAGGAGCTGAGTGGTATAAATTGCTTTTGATTATAATAAGGTGTGTATGAGATTCAAATATGGAAGTATATTCATTCAGTCATATTGTCATTTGCCTTTGCCTTTGTAAACAATAAAAAAGGCTTGTTTTTTTTTCATAAAAAAACACCCGGTGACAGAACACTTGACGATCTCTCTAAAAAACGCCATGTTCACGTAAAATGCAGAAATCTAACTAAGGAATAAATTTTCTGTGAAACGTTGGTGAGATAACTAGAAGTCAAGATGGGTTCATTGGCCGGGGGAGTCAGCTGTTTACGGGACGTCAACCTCCGGGAGCGAGGCTTCGTTATAGCTGCTCGGGACTCGGGAGGGGTGATTGCGAGTTAGTATATCGGCTATATCTTTATTGCTCTCGTTTGTACCGAACTAGA
>JAKRZM010001314.1:0-105728 GCA_036379175.1 Heliconius cydno galanthus | reverse complement strand
G
Source organism: Heliconius cydno galanthus (assembly GCA_036379175.1). Taxonomy (NCBI): domain Eukaryota; kingdom Metazoa; phylum Arthropoda; class Insecta; order Lepidoptera; family Nymphalidae; genus Heliconius; species Heliconius cydno. The sequence goes on along the minus strand of JAKRZM010001314.1, from coordinate 105,727 downwards.
GAGATTGCAAGCCATCATTGATGCTAATGGAATGCACACAAAATATTAAGTGTCTTTTCTTTCATTTATTATTGATTTTTTTTACAAAATACGTACAAGCCGGTTGGTGTGCAAATACTTATTTGACTTTAAAATATGTGTTTATACCGTCTCATTCTCTAATTTCTATTTTCTGAGAAATTTTATTAACCAATTCGAAATATATATAGATTAAGCTATTAAATACAATAATTAACTAAAAGCATTCTGTTTTTTTGTAGATGTAACATCAAAAAATTAGGGTGTGCAAATACTTTTTTTACCCACTGTACGTACATATTTATAAAAGAGAATCATCTCTTTTATAAATATGTATGTACAGTGATTAGTAGAGTTGAGGCCACGGAAACGCGACAGGTTGTGGCTTCGATTCTTTCATTTCCTCGCTCTGATGACGAGCCAAAGCGTTCTGCCCCTCAACGCCGCGCTTTGCCTCCAGGCTTCGTTGGAAAATGGCGGGGTGTGTCTGAACATTAGGTTCCCAGGTGTCCTCTGCCTACCCTGCTATGTGCGTGATAGAACGTGGATCTCAAAAAAATGAATGGAGAAGTTTTAAAAATATATATGATTTTAATTTTATCTCTTTAAGATATTCGAATATAAAATACCTTACATTTTGGGGCAAACTTTTGTTTATATGCATTATGTAAATGTACAAAAAAAGACATGAGAGACGGAGATTCATTCTATTCCACTAATAATAAACATACGTCAACAATTTAATTCTATATTTCTTTCGTTTCCTAAAAACGACTTAATGTGACTTTAAATGATTTTCAAGAAATTTATGATGACCACAGTCTTGAATAATATAAAAGGAAATTTATAATCTGCTAAGAAGAAGGCACGGTGCTGGCTTTGAACCCGAGCCTCATTATTTTTAAGTGCGATCTTAACCACCCTCCGATGAGTACTTTCCACTATCAACGTTAATTGCACCCTTCCCTTCTAAACGTGCAGTCACACTACAACGTCTTTCGAGTATTTAATCGATTGTTGCTTTTTTATATTATAAAGTATTTTGTATATTATTATTATGGAAAAATGATTGTCTTAACACTAGATACTCTGTAAAATAATGTGAATGTAATAAAAAAACTCTATTGTTTACTAAAATGTTTTCTCGTGGTCTCATTTTTAAATGAGTATGACACACCCTCTTTTGGCACAATCACATTCAATCGATTATTCGATTTAATTACACCCACGCGCTTGCAACAAATATTACAACACTCATTCGTTTTAACATCGATTGTATAAATCTATATATTTATTTCTTATTTTTTTCAGCATCATGCTGTATATATTACACATAACAGCGTAGACAGAGGAAAACCTGGTAATCTAATGTTAAGGCACTTACGTTCCCGACTTTTCGTCGAACTCATCGCTGCGCTTAGCCACGTTACCAGAACGAGAAAATAGAAATAATAAATATATTATTTTCTCTAGTGAGAATCAAACTCACAACCTGTCGCATTTACAGACGCATGCTTCCCCTACACCTCGACTTGCCTCAGTACATAAATGTAAATGCAATGTGAATTCTACTTTGCTGAAACTTTACAAGTATTTCCACATATACATATGTGTGGGTGCACAGAATTGCCCCATATGATAATAGCAGCATATGTGTATATCCGTTTGAATGCAGCCTAACTCATAAAACGCACAGGGGTTGGAGTTTGAAGCACTCTGGAATAGTACATACTTTACTTTTACCCCCTTCCAAAGGGGTAGCTATATAAAAGCTAAGTTTTATAGTGAAAAATCCGTTCTCAAACGCTTTCGAGCTAAATGGTGTAACTATGTATACCTGGTCTATACTGTAGTGTTTTGTTGACAGTATAAAGTAACGTTAGCACAAAAGTGATGTTGTTTGATTACTTCAATATGGACGCCATCGTGGTTGTGTAGTTATATTGTTTTATCTATTGAATATGAGGAATGCAGGTTCAAAATATATTTAGGGGATTTTTTTATGTTCACTGTGTATATGTAGATGTTACGATAGATGTAGTGTTTATTTATCTTTTTCAGGGCAATGTTGAAATAAACTATTTTTTTTTTGTATAAATCAAATATCTAATTCTAAAACAATAGAATTTGAACATATAAATGTGAAATAAATGAGCATTATTACTTTAATAGCGTGCCAAACTTGCTTGCATGCGACAGGTTATGACTTTCAATTCCCACTCGATGAAATTATTTTTTTATATTTTCCTTTTCTCGCTCTGGTAACGAGGCAAAGCGCGGCGCCTAGAATACTGCGAAAAGTGGGAACAGTAAAGTCTTAATAGGAACGGAGTGTCTGTCGGAAAGTAAAATCTCAGAACATGGAAGGTTACCACCATCCTTCTAATAAATGAATATGAAACCTGGACCAATAAATCTTATATTTGTTGATTGGGAACAGACGCAAACGATAATTCCGCGGCGATATTTCTTCATAACGCGAGCCAGTGATATTTGCGCTCCACCAAAAATAAACCGCCATTATTTCCAAGTCCCGTTTGACATATCTGGACCGTGCGGCTTTGGCAGCGCCATTTTTTTTCTTTTTCATACTTTTCTTGTTTACAAATTAGTTGACGAAATGGATGGAATATAATTTTATAGAATTTGTTTTTTTGATATGTGATATAGATAATGATTGCTTTGATTTTTTTTAATTTGATTTTATAGTATCCATATATTTGCTTGAGCATTTCCAATTGTAGAGAACAAAATATAAAGTGCAATTTAAGGTATATGTTTGCCGCTTATCACTTATCACTTATCACTCTAGTGTCAAGACACTACGTCTTCAACTTTCCGCCCGAATAAGCGTATGTTGAGTGGCGGAACTTAACGCCGTTCGCATTATTCAGATAGAACGTGCGTGTTCTACCTGAACAATTGGAGTATTATCATTTAATCTTAAAATAGGCAATATTATTTATTTTAGTATACTAATAATCTCATGACATGTTTTTACAATAAACCCTTTGCTTGAATACAGAATTCAATATACATATTAACAAATTGCATTACTGTAACTTCTGTCGAATACGAATCTACACTATTCTCTATATTAATTGATTTTGTAATTAACTAAACTTCCACGCAACTAATGGCTTCCAATTCTTTTCTGCTTAAATTATGAAAATTATAAAATTTTATGAGTGCAATTATGTATTTTTTGTATTTCTTCGTATGCAAAATTTAACGATTCTTTAATTGACTATCGTTTTTTTGCAGGTAAACCTTGTGCATCATTTTAATCTTCTTATACGTAAGTTCGATAACCTCTTGTTTTTATGTTTGGTATTAAAAGTAAAATAAAGTAGACTTGTCTCGATATTTAAAATTTTAAAAACTATTATAATAATTGTTAATAATCTATTAATTTTGTCTATTTATTAATAATTTATGGACAAGATTAATAATAGAAAAGTCTAGACGTAGATTTGCTTTAAGTAGGTATATACGATAGTTAAGTATAATAATTTTTAAACGCTTGAAATAACATTAATAAAATAAAGTAATGTTATAGAAATTTAAATAAATTTCACATAACTAAGATCTTGCCAGCTCTAAGAGTAATTCTGAGGCTAATAAAAATTTTACGACCTACTGCCGCTAAATTAGTCACTCCACTGACCAGAAAACTTAATTTTCTGCTAGAAAAGATGTTTTAGATTCAATTAAATATAAATTCTTTGATATAACGTGTTGCTGAATCGAAAATGTACAGCATAAATTATATTATTATGATATTTTTTAATTATATAATTAAATCAAAACTTCTTTGGACTTGTCTGAATCGGTCTGCATACGTGATTTTAAAATCTAACCACCAGGTTTTGTCTATTTCTTGTTGTTTTTTTTATTATATCTTAGAAACTTATATAACAATGTTTACATATTTGTGGAGTCATATTGGGTAGCGTCATAAACTAGGTAGTAGAGCAGAACATGAGAAAATCCTTGAATTTACAACTAAAATAATAATAAATTGCTAATATTGTAAAAATGAAGAGTTTATTTGGTTAATCGCTAAATAAATCAGCTTCACGGTGTATCTCGCTCACAGCAGGGTAGGCAGATGGAAGGGAAGAAATTCCGTTCCTCATTTTTCGCCAAATGGAGGCAATGCGTGCAATGCAAAGGCATGTTAAGTGACGAAACTCAACGCCACGCTTTGCCGCGATATTAGAGCGAAGAAACGAAAATATAAATTTAAATAAATGTTTAATTTCCTCCATTAGGGATTGAATCTACAACCACTCGCGTCTACAGTCACACGACTGGCTTCTAATAATTATATCCATATATATATTTGCTTAGTGATATTCACACTATATTAAGAATCCACACCTACGCGGAGCACCGGTGCGGTCACAAGTGCATAGAAGCACCATGGTCCATGACACGTGAGCTGAGCCGTCAGTGTCTATTTCATGTTTATAGTGCTGTAAAGTTCAATGCAGGTATAGGTTTAACAATATATACGATAGTGTTGTATTGCTTTGGAAATGTCTAAGATTTACTAAAATATATAGATATATAGCAGTTATTATTATATAAATCGTGTAATACATATATACATATATGAGAGACCAGTGTCAACGCGATAGATTGTGGGTTTGATGACTCCTCGAGGAAATGAAATGTTTAATATTTTCATTTCTCCGCTCTGGTGTTAAGGCAAAGTGCGGAATTGAGTTCCGCCACTCAATACGCAATGCTTCCAGAATTCAGTTTAAAGTGGAGAGAGAAGTGTTTTAACACTAAGCTCCCTCTGCCTACACTGCTACATGCGGGATACAGTGTGAAGTTGAAAAAAATTGAATGTGAGAAAGCTCTGATTGTAAAACCGGCGGGTTGTAGGTTTGATTCCCGCTCGTTGGAATGGATTATTTTCAATTCCTCGGCTCTAGTAACAATATCTTGTTACAGGAAACGTTGAGTTTTGCCACTCAACACGCAATGCTTTGAAAATATTTGTGTTAATTATACCCTTGGGCTATCACAAATTCAACCCCTCATAAATTCAAAAGGGGTGTTAGAATGAAAATGTTAATGATCAAATGTAAGAAGCCGCAGGCGAAAAGCTAGCAAATTAAGAATACTTATATTTTTTTACCATCACATATAATACCTCACGTTGTATCCAGTGCAGGCAGAAGTATTCTACTGCATGTCATGGCGCGTCTAATGACACCATCCCCACCCTTCTACTCCTTCCCTTCTTCGTGCAACGTCCTTCCAAAACCGGAAAGTTCAATATGACTCACCCTGTACAAATATAGTACGATATTAAAAAATGATATAAATACTACTATTATAGTAATTAATTATTAATATTACAAGTTAACTGTTTCAATTAATTATTAACATTACAAAGAAAGGCGCTGAACGCGAAAAATGGTGGAGTGTCCTAACACTACACCTACCCAGATAAGTGCGGGAAACAGCGTGAAGCTGTAAAAAAAAACTATCGTGTATAAACACTTTCCTAATGTGCCTCAACTGCGCTTATATGATACAAACATATTACAAGAATAAAAGATATAAAAAGTAAATGAAAACGTTACGCTGCGTTACCTTATGCAGTATTTTATACGCAATATATTAATTACATAAATGTAAATTGTTAATTTTTATGTTAAAATTCTGTTACTTGTACAAACATTTTTGTATACATATTTCATATTTACTACAACTTTGGCGCACTGCTGGTGGTTATTCGTAGTATAAAATAAATATATATTTATACATATATATACATTTTTTTTACTTATTTTTCTTACATTTAATAGTCTGTCTCATAGACAAATTAAGACAAAAAATCTGCTCTACAATTTTAGATGATATTCAGATCTATGGTATCTTCCATTTATTATTTCAAATATATTTAATTTTTACAAAAAATACAATAAAAGCCACAAACAATAAGTTTAATTCAAATAAGCGATGTAAGTTAAGGATGTGGCTATCAGAGCATGGCTGGCTATAGAAGTTATGTCGGTAGTTGCGTCATGGAGAAATCAATGGCGGTCAGTTGTAAATACGACCTTGCACGCTCTATTCGGTCGTTAGACTTGCTTCTTCTTTATTATAATATTATGTTAGTTGGTCTGGTCATCTCTAGGTTGGGAGTTAGCAGTTCGAATCTGTATTGGTGTATCTCTGAGTGATACGTAAGCAATTTTGAAAAGATAATTTTAAATTACAACATCCCTCTAAAAATATATAAAAATTATTATATGTGTTTATTAGAAAAACAAGTCGGTTTATATTTTTATGGCCTTAGAGTCAAATAAAAAAAATATTAATTTGACATTTATTTAAATAAACAAACATTATATACGGTCAATTTATTTTTATTAGTTTTTAGTTTTTCTTTACATACGCATTCTAATGATAATTTTATGTTTATTTTAGACTTTATCCTGTCGTTAAAATTACATACTATACTATGTATTATGAAAATAACACTATTTTTCTCATTTTATGATGATTTTTTTTTATTATGTATGCAATAAACTTACAATAAATTAAAAATAATAGCTTCGCCGAGAGTGTAAATTATATTGCCAATTTTATTACTAAATATTCTTTATACACACAAATATAGCATTAAACAAAAGTTCTGAGGATGTAATTTTTCATAAACAAATCGAAAAATTAATATAAAGTATTAATTATATTAATTGATCTGTTCTCACTTGTCAAATTCGAGAAAATTGTTAAGAAATAAATGACTTCCTATCCACTTTTCGTAATAACTAATTTAGTATTTTCGAATTAGGAGTCAGTAAAAACAAAGCTATAAAACCGCTATCAAAAGTTCCACGCCTTATTACTGTGGATTTGATAGATTATACAAAGAACAAGAAAATGGCTGCTACACACGAATCCATTATGAGAAATGCGAAGTAAACGAGATATGCTGTATGTTATTGTAACAAGGCATATCTAGATATATTAACACACTATTTATTTTAGTTTTTTAATAGCTTCACGCTAAGCAGGTAAAGAGAGGGAACCTGAGAACCTAGTGTTAAAACACTTCTTTCTCATTGAGACACTTCCGTTCCGCACTTTCGCTTTCTTTGTTTGAATTGCTTTTGTATATTTTGGAAATATCATATTTTCCAGATACATCTAGATTAGACTTATATTATAAAGCTGAAGAGTTTGTTTAGTTGAGCGCTCTAATCTGACGAACTACTGGTATGAATTGAAAATTTCTTTTTTGTATATAATAGTCCATTTATCGAGGAAGGCTATATAACATCACTTTGATCGTTTCGATGTAAACCACGGACCAGAATCAGTCAAGAGTTAAAGTTTTGTGGTTCAATTTATAAAAATGATAGAAGAAAGAAGCATTTCCTTGTACTATTATATGAGATAAATTTTGTTATAAAGACAGGACGTAAAGAAATCAATCAGTTTCACAATTTTAAAGAGCCTTAATTCCTCACTGATCTTCCAATTGCGAGACATTACCTGTTGAGTGGCGGAACTTAACGCTGCTGAAATCAAACAATAAAATTAAATAAAATGGAGAATAAAGAGATCTCCTTCTGAGTCACTAGCAAAATAAAATCAACTATCATTTGAATAGGAAGCATCATGACACACAATGTTTATTTATACTTCTAAATTAACTCAATTACACGACGGCTGGGTGCGATTCTCAATGTCCTATTAATAGATCGACACTAATAAATTATGATATCCTTCTGTCGCCTTAGAACCTGATTAATTAACTGATTTCAACGAACCCTTGGTTTTGAATCTTATTTAGTGACTATTCTCTATCTATTTCTTTGTATTTGTGATTTTGGCATGAAGTAAACGTGCTATTGGTGACAATGGCCAAATGTGTTCGTTGAAAAAGTCAAATTATGTACTTGTTGCTAAATTTTGTTATTGTTATTTTGTTACTTTTTTAGGCTGCGGTGAAGTCTAATTTAAGACTATTTTTTTTTTAAATAAATTTACTTTAGCAGTTGTTAAGATTTTTCTTAAGTAATTGCAACTTAAAATTCTTGGTAGAGCAAATTACTGCTGCAACTGTCATTATCTCATAATTATAACGCATTCAAGCAGTATACAAATATTCAGAAAATGTCTAATATTCCTACCAAGACCAACTAGTCCACCAATCGACACCGAGTCAACCAATCTTCTTACAAACTAAATTGAAGCTTCATACAAAACCTTGTTTGCTACCATTTCGAATTGAACCCACACAAACCTACACCGAAGTATCACACCAGGAGCGTTCCACTTTTCATCATTTCGTTCCGCCATATCCACAATAGTTATTTAAAACGGATGCCACACGACCTCGTATCGATCGTAAACACGAAAAAAAACGTGGAAATGGAAAACAATAAACGCGTCTGTCGAGAGAGTCTGGCTGTGTATTACGCGGCCGCGTTCAAAAGTGTTTTTATTACGCTATACATTTATATGATTGCGGTGTAAATAAAGTCGGTCGGGTTATACGTGGCCGTGGGCGGTCATCATTAATATGTGCGCGCGGTCACGGGGTCGCCGCACCGTACCCCCCGCGTATCTCAAAATGGCGACGTTGTACTGAATTTTCGTTATCTGTGGTGAACTGTCAAATTGTTTTTTTGGTGACTTAGTTATATTTTTTTTAGCGGTTTTTATGTTTTTTTTAACTTTAAAGGGTTTTTTATTTTTTTTTATTGTTTAACTCATTAGCATATCTAGAGTTTTTCTTTTTTGTTAATATTTCGAGGTAAATTTTGTTGTAATTAAAATTTCTAGGGTTCCTGACTATTCTGTAGTGGGCACGGCCACCTGGCTTCCCCACCACCCTCGCTCATGGATTAACTTACTTAAAAGACGACACTATATAAGGACCATTGAGGAAGTGAACAGCCAGCAAGATATTTCCAACATATCAAACAAATGGATCTCATTATTGTACTGTATTGTTACGTTCACAAAGAGATAGAAAACAAAATAGTATCTGAATACATAATAGACATAATCAAAATGCAACGCCTAACCGCAAGCAGCTAGTACAAGTAGGTATGCTATAATTTCGTATAATTTATATTCGTTGCGCCGGCGGCTCCTATAGCACGCCGCGTGGCTACGCTATTGATGTAGCGGCAGTGTCCGGGTGTCCGCGTATCGGCAGCCAGGATACGAGTGCGTTTGTGCATAATGCATTGATCTCATTTATATTCAAACTTTAATCTTTTGACTTCCGAGAGCGGTGTTGCTTATATCTGATAGTATAGTATGTCGTTGTCTTATATATGTATCTATCGCTTGGGTATGTGAGACAAGTTTTAGAAAAGTAATTGTATGAAATTATTTTATTTTTTTGAATTTTCAAATTTGATTGTAAATGTTCAGAGTTGACTGAAATTTAAATCTTGACAAATGACCTCGCTCATTAGATTATATATTACTTGTAGTCTTCTTTTATTTCATGTTTTTTTTTGTATCATTTTCTAAACAAAAAATTATTATAAATTTAAATTTATACATAGAAAAACAACACAAACTTTAAAATAAATAAGTGTATTACGTTTCAAAATACTAAAAATAAATGTTAAATTACCAAAATTATGAATCTCAATAGGTTTATTTATTCTTGGCAAAAAACTGCATATTTTACACAGTACAAAATCCAACTTAACCGCTACACGCACCTCCGCTTATCATTTATCGTACGAGAATACATAAATATGCATAGATTATCCATCGTCCGTCAGTTCGTTTAATTTCATATACCTGCTGGCACTAGCCATTTGAAACCGATAGCTAACCGATGTTATCTATACTTCGAATCTCCGTATGGAATACTAACTTTTACCGCTTGCTTTGTCCGTATGGTCGAATGGAGATAATTTAGAAATACTATCCAAGAAAATAAATTTTCATTTCGAACTAATAGTTTCTAAGAAAAGTACGTTCAACCAAACAAACACTTTAGTTTTATAACGTTATCTATAAAAGTAGTATAGATTCCACGATACGATGTTTACTATGCGAGATCATAAAAGTGTGAATGTTAAGAATGCGCATGAATTTCCGATAAACGTTTGTTTTACTTTTACGATGTTTGCTATAGTATAGTATAGGTAGTACTAGTTAGGTACGTCTCTATATTGTGGGAAAGCGGTGCGTTGGCTGTAACGTAATCAAAACTTGGTGATCGACGCGTGAATACTTGATTCCAGAATGAAGTACTAGATACTTGCTGTGTAAATGTTTGAAATGTATTGTTAAACTAAGATAATTGTCGCTAAGTTTGAGATCGTTTGATGTTTGTAACTCGTTGGTTGTGAGTTCTATTCCCAATGGAGGGAATTAAGTATTATTTATTAATATTTTCATTTCTTCGCTCATGGAAAAAGCGCGGTGAGTTTCGCCACTCAACACACAATGCCTCGAAAATTCGGCGGAAACTGGGAAGCGGAGTTTCGTAACACTAGTTTCGTTTCCCTCTGCCTACCCTGCAATATGTGAGATACATTGTGAAGATGATTTTTTTAATAATTATTGTGTTTGTTATATTAGTTACTTTTTATCTATATTACAAGTTGTTTTTGAAATAAAAATTCTCATAATTATTGCCATGAAGGTCTTATGTAGAATACAAATTGAAATGTAGAAATAATACTTGGTTTTCTTACGCTGTTATGCTTACTAATATTATTTTAAAATATGTTTCATTTCATGTCCGAACTCTCGAGGCATTGCGTGCGGTACTCACCGTTGCGCTTTGCCTTGTGTCAAGAAACTATCTAATATCTAAAAAGTATTAAATGAAACTATCAAATATTTCTTTTCCTAGAGTGGGAATCGAACCCACAACCAGTTTAAGAGATGAATTTAGAGTTTCCAGATTCTCTCTGCCTACTCTGCGATGTGCTAGATACAGCAATATAAATAGAATAATAAATGTAACATATTAAAATTATGTATGTTTCTAAAAGCCCAAAACTCAGTAAGAGATCATTATAAGTATATGAATAATTAACCTTTTCATATAAACACGATTAAATAAAATAGTTGTACCGTTAATTTAATGACGACGTTTGTAGTAAAATTCATAGTAAAATACGAAATAATTATGAATATTATCTATATTTTATCATAAACAAGAAGGTAATTAGACAATTTTACGTTATATATGTGTAAATTAATTAAAGTGTGTGTTTGTAAACATCCTGTTGACTCACTACAACTGTTTGGTAGAGTTGAACTCAATTCCTAACTCTATTTTTTTTGCACTATGGAAAAGTAGAGACTTTTACACTGTACACAATATAAAAAATAATATGAGTTTCCTTGCTAATTGGATAGTCACGATGTAAATTCATGACTCTATTTTTAGATAACGTGTAAATTTCTAATATAAGTCCACATGGTTTTTGCGAAACGTGACAGAAAGTTTAGTAAATATTTTTTATTTTATAAATATATTTTTTTTGTCTTATATTATGTGAATTCAGCGGGAAGTGGGAAACAGAGTATCTTAGCTCTAGGTTCCCTCTAGGTACCCTGCTGTGTACGGGATAAAGCGTGAAGCTGATTATTATTTACAACTTATCTTAGAGTAGGTACTGTCGAGTGTTGTTAATGTTGTTATATTAATATTTATGTCAGTGTTTACGTCAGGCTGATAAACGCTTCTCCGCGTATCACTCGAATATAGCACAAATTGCATATGTTTACAATATTTTATAGTATATCTAATTAATTAGGTGATAATGCAGCTGTCTTATCGTCTTGTTCAATTTTAATATACCTACTTATTGAAGAAATACTGCTCGACAGCGGTTCTGGGTTTCCAAAACAGATATCCATGTATTCTCTTCTAGTACAGTAGATTTGATTTTTTTTTACTCTTTTTTTGTATATAATACTTTATTTGAATTTTAATAAAATAATTAGATTTTCAAATATTCTTCTGGACGCTTCAAATCCATTTTAATCAAAAGCTTAGGGAAACGTAATAGTACGAATGTACTTTTAATTAAGATAACATTACATATTTTATTTGAAAATTTCAAACAATCGCATCTTAGTGCTCCCTTACACTCTACTACACTATCTAGGAAAATTCGCCAAAGTTCAACTTTCCACTTCATTTATTTAATTAATGCATTTCGAGCGTGACTTTCTACGTCCAGCATTTTGGTGTACGGGTGTCTGTCAGTCCTTAAGTAAATATTTGCACTAAAAACGCACTAGCTGCATAAGGAAGACTTATTATATTATAGTTCAACGTTCGTTACACATGTACCCAACCCGCGATATCGCGCCCCAATAACATTGATAACATTAAATATGTTCATATTAATAATATTTCTTGTTTTATCTTTCAGTACTTGCTGTATATACTAGTTAATGTACTCGGCTATGTCTGTGCCCTATTTTTTTTATAAAATAGTTTGCTCTGTCAATATGTATGTATTTCTGAAAATTCTCTAAATGTATTATGTCACTTTAGTTTGTAAGTTTTCTGCTTAAAAGAGGAGAGAACATACCGAAACGTTTTTCCTTATTTCACGAGGTAGCAATATCCTCCTCGTCAACCGGGTGCCTGGTTTGTTATGCCGAAAACTACCCAGTAAGCCAAATGCATTGATTCCTCTGTTGGTGTATAATGCATATGTTGGTACATATGTTCATGGGAGGTAGTAACCACACCTTAACATCAGGTTACCCGTTATTATATTTAGATTTAAGCCTCTTTTTTTCGCTGCATTTACCAGTTAACTTCACTAAGTAATCTATGTCGTTAATCGTTATCATTATAAAAACTTGATTAATGTAAATTACGTACATTAATAAGAAACATTAAACGTATTTATTTTATTAGTTTATACATATATTGAATTAGTAATAAAATAAATCTTGTTATATGTCCGCCGATCACTAGTTTATTATTTTTACATTTAATGATGGAGTAATATTTCAATTCGGTCGTAATATTTAAATTATTCTTATTAATAGTCATTACCTATTAATAGTTATAACGCAGGTTGTTTTAGAGGTAGCAAGACTTTTTTTTCAGCTTCACGCTGAATTCATATACCAGGCAGAGGGAACCTAGTGTTAAGACACTCCGCTCTCCACTTGCCGACTTTCCAGGCATTGTGTGTTGGGTGGCAACGCGGCTCTTTATTGCATTGCCATCAGGGCGAAATCTTGAAAATATTAATAAATAATTATTAATTTCTACGAGTAGGAATCGACGAGTTTACAAGCTTGTATGCTGCGCCATGACAGGCCCCAATGGCAAGACTATATCAGAATTATATATTTTCATATATCGTAGTCGTTGATGCTGCTCAGCTCACTTTACGTAAGACAAAGGGTGGCGTTAACCCGTGGGTGGACCCGCATTTGGACAAAGAGCGAAAAACTAGAGTATCAAAACGGAAAACTCCAGGTGTTTATGTTAGGAAAAATTCGCGTCAACTCAAACATTCTCGTACGTTATCTCGAGGCCAATTGCCTCCAATTGACTGCGGCACATTCAGATGTCATTATCATATCTTGACATACTTATTAAGCTTAATTATAACAAAAAACCTAATAACATTGTGTGGGTGTGTTCATAAAGATATATACTAGTTTTTAGGATTTAATTAACTTATGACAGAACTGATTATGAATGGTTTATAATAAAAAAAATATATGGACGAAAAAAAGCGTGTCGTATCCAGCTTAAAGAAAACTAGGAACGGAGAACCTAGTGTTATTGATACATTCCTTTCCTCACTTTTCAATCATGAAATGATGAACGAGATTCCAAAAAATATTTTATATTTTATTCGTAGTTTTCAAGAATAGGTATACCAAGATAAATTTGAAGATGAAGATTTCCTAGAATTTGTAAGCTTAAAGATATATTAATGCTATACATATTAAAAGTATAACAATTTGTTTATATAGACCTAAAAATAATTACCTTTCATACAGAACCCTCCTTAAAAAACTAATCACTTTATTCTCACACTTATCTTCCATTTTTTATATTTATGATGATATAGCAAACAAAATTATCATTTTCATTTTACGCGTCATATTAAAAGATTATGTTTAAAAAGTGGTCTTGGATCTGGTTAGATAAAGATAGACAGTATGAATTCTGTCACCTAGCACTCCGTCAAGGTAATTGCGGAGAACCAAACATAGGAAAATAATTACATATAATGACATAATCAATTATTTATAATAATTGATTGATTATTATAATATTAATTATTTGCATAATTATTCATAATTAAAAAATCGGTTTCACGCTGTATTCCACACAGCAAGGTAGACTGAGGGAACCTAGTGTTAATACATTCCGTTCTCTACTTTCCGCCAAATTTTTGAGTCATTGTGTGTTGAGTGGCGAAACTCAACGCCGGGTCTTGGTATGCATATAAAATTATAAAATATAAAATTGTAAATATTCGTGTTTATATTTATTTTTACTCATGTTCTTAAAGAGTTGACTTATTTAAGCCAGTTCGCCACGTAAACACATACGCGTTGCCAAGGTAACAGAGTAAAAAACACTGACCGTAATCAGATCCACGACAAAAAAAATGTTGGTAACCTCACGTCGCCTGATGCTCAGTTATAGACCACTCCATGATTTTTTATTAGTTACGAAAAATTATGTGATGGGCATGTTTCATAAGGTTACGTGGTTATAATTTAATAAAAGTAGGAAGGTGTATCCCGCATGTTATAAGGAGGCAGCTGTCAGAGGGACACTCCGACACTCCGTTCCCCGAATCCCAACCAATTTTCGAAAAAAAAAAATTAACAAAAAATAATTAACTTCCTTGAATGAAAATCGAACCCAGACATCAGTTGTTGTCATTCGTAGTACAACTGTTCCGCAATCGATAATTAATCATTATAAACAAATTGAAATTCCTTGCATAAATTTGAATATAGGGAAATTAAACTTTGCTAATACAGTCTCTAGGTAATAGAACTTTACCATCAAATAACGGACGATGCGACGACTAGAAACATCGGACTTGTAGCTTAATTGACTAGAGAACTTCCTCTGTATACCAGAGTCTGTATTCTGCTATATATTTTTCAGCTTCACGCGGTATCCCGCACACATAGAAGGGTAGGCAGAGGGAACCTGGGAAACTAGTGTTAAAACATTCCGTTCCCTTCCAGTCACTTTCGTTCCCCACTTTCCGCCGCATTCTGAAGGCATTGCATCTTAAGTGTTTCTCAAGTGAGGATCGAACGAACAACCTGTCGCGTTTACAATTGCAATTATGTGAAATCTAAATCAAAATTGAATCCCTTAATAAATGTAAAAAATATCTAAGAAATGGTTATATGATTTAAGAAAATATGCTACTCCATTCAAAGAATGTTTCGTAAACATGTAGTTTCATACGAAAACCTAACTATATCAAAACTTATATTGTTATCTTGTATAGCGACTGCAAACAATAAACAATACCCCCAAGTCGGCTAGACTGTGTTATCATCAGACTGTAATCTTATCACTTATATAGGTGCTATAGATTTTTATATGAATTGTTTATACGTAGTGGGGTGATGCCGCGTTTTTGTCATATAAAGCCTTTTTATAAAATAATAAATGTTTAGAAGTCATTGATAAAGATATAAGTTGAGTAAAAATGGATGGCTATATTAATAAATGCCATAAAAATAAGTAATGTTTTAAATAAGCAAATTTTGTTTTATTTTAATATGTTACAATTAAATTGCGATTGTGATTTGCATATGTGTTATATACCATACCTTCCTTACTCTACTGGAACCTACTGGAACCTATTGTAATTTTACATCGAAATCTATCTATATAGATTTCAATTAGAACTATCGTATAGTTCAAGGGTGGTTATGGTTTAAATATTAGGTTCTTTTGTTTCTTACTTAACATTATATTAAAATGTGCATAAATGATTACTAAATTGCGTTGGTTTTTTTCAGTAGAATTTTACAGTAGAACTTTTATCCCCAATACAATAATACCGTCTTTTTCACATTATTTCAATAAATAATTAAACATTCTCGTTAACGACGATTTACATATATTACATATACAATCTCGATGTTCTCCCTTGCAAAACGAGCAAATATTCGATATCTCGATCACAATGGTACCGCAGTTCGTCCACCCCTCGCACTAATTCCGTACGCTCACTATGTTCACTTACTGCCACCTATTCTCGTTTAATCCCGTTTGACATTTCTGCTAGTTTAGGCCTGGTTCATATAATAAATACTAACTTTTAATTGAATTTATTTTAAAATCTAATAAATTATTATGTAGTAAATATTAACGTCAGTCGTGGCACAGAGGCACAAGCATGTGACGGGTTGTGGGTTCGATTCCCACACAAGGAAGTGAGTATTTTCAATCCGCTGCTTTCCATCCTGCTACGTAAATCGAAATAAAGGTGAAGCTACAAAAATATTAATATTGATTTGTAAATAGTATATAGATTGAAAAACAATAAAATTATAAATCTTTAATATTATCATTCAAGTAGCAAGTGCTAATACTTAGTCACTAGATCACTAACTCTGTATATTTTGCTTGGAAATATTTGAGTGTGTTTTTTAAAGAAAATAAATAATTTACTATTATTCTATTATTAATTAAGATTAATAGTAAATTACTAAGAGTATATTATTATTTACGTATTATACAAATACCAAAACAAAAATGTGAAAAAATCGTAGACAATGTCTACGATTCTCGTAGCACGTGTCTGCTTTGGGCAAAAAAAACTAAGAGAGTAACGTAACGAGTAGAGTAACGTAACGTAAAGCCGGTAACTGCGACAGGTCGTGGGTTCATTACCCACCATAGCAAATGTATCCGGAATTCGGTGGAAATGGGAAACGGAAGGTTCCCGGGTAACCTGCTATATGCGAAAAAAATGATATTGTCAACCAATCAATTTTGAGAAGAAAATGCAATGAGATAGTATGAACGACGCTTAAAGATTTGCAAGTGTTTATTTCTGTTATTTGAAGTCTTGTACTCAAATGAAATATGAATAGCCGTCAAGTTAGTGACTAATTCATTATGTTTACTCGTAATATTTTAGTTAGTATTGCTTTTACGTTGCACTAGTTGTGAAATATTTGCACTGAATTATACGAACTGTCTGTACTTATTTTATTTCAGAGTTATTTGATTTTTTATTTTATTATGAAAAAAACCACAAGAAATCTTAGGTTTAATGATAGAAGTAATATTAAATGTAACATTTCTTTATTTTTATGATTGCAAATAGAATTTTTTCTAGAAGTTCACTACTACTTTTACAAATCTTAAAATGCCATATTAGTAGCCTTTCTACGAATAGCAAATAAGCAATGATGACAACTTAAGCTCAGATTATTTTTAGTAAAGAGAGAAACATTACATCTTGGGTGGCAAAACTCTTAAGTACTTGTGTGTACTAAAAATACCGAATACGAATATTTGAATATGAACCTTCTTGTGACGCCTTCCAACTGCGCCACAATTTTTTTATCAAAATAAATTAAAATCAGCTTCACGCTGTAGTGTTATGGCACTCTGTTTTCCATTTTACGCCAAATTCTGGAGGCATTTGCGTGTTGAGTGGCGGAATTCAACACCTCGCTTTACCTCGACACCAGAACGAAGAAAATATAAAATATAAATTTATAGAAATACTTAATTTCCTCGAGTCGTGATGGAACCCACAACCAGTCGCGTTTATAGTCACATTTTGTGCTCTTGCGCTACAACTGGTTTCGATTATTATTAATAAATATCAAATTTGAATAATAATAATTAATATTTCCACTAAAACGTAATATAAGGTTATATTATATTTCAGAGTAATGTTTAAATTACAATAGTGTCTCATGTCCTAAAGGTCGGTAGCCTGGGTTGGCGCGGCTCCAACGTCGCTACTATTATTACGCCTCTCATAAGAATTGTATTACCTGTCGGCATTCAAACAAGTTGTGTGGAAAATGTATTGAAATTATTTCACTAGTTTTTAGTAGTGAAGTGCTTCATTAAATTAAATTCTACGTATTACTTTTAAAGAACTTCATATGAAGATCTATTTACATCAACCTTTCTTCGTTTTTGTTGCCGCGAGATTAATGAGAAAATTAAAAAAAATATAGAAAAATAATATAAAAAAGAAAATTGGACCAAATTGGACATAAACTATCGGATTTTTGTTTGGTATATAGATAAATAGTTTATATTATGTTCAGCTTTAGAATTTCGATCTTCTAGATTCCCAACTATACTAAGATAGCCTATTTGATAAAACTAATTTGGGTTTTATTTATTGAAAATAGAATAATTTGAAATCCTTAAATAAAAGATAATAAAGGTAAATTAAAGATTATGATTTGTGTTAAGCTATTAATTATCAGTAAATAGTTGCTGATATAGCGTCCTAAATATATTATTTTTCTATGATAATAGTCACGTGAAATACTCTACTGTCTATGACCGATTAACAATAAGTGATTAAAAGAAACATACATTTAATAAATATAATTATGACAATTTATTTTCTTTGAAAGTAGATAGAAAAAAATAAAATATTTCACTTATTTAATATTTTGATTATTTATAGTTTAGTAATGAACGACTCATTAATGATAAAAAAAAAAATATATATTAAAATAAATCTTTTTTCCTCTTTGAAGAGTAAATATTATTTATATGATAAATATTTATAAAATAATAAGTAAAAATGTTTTTTAATAATAAACTCTTACAAGAACGCTAAGGAAGCAATTAGAAATTTAAATATATTTTATTATTTTAAAGTAATGACAGTTGGCACACGCGGCGATGAGTCACGGTGCTACCTGAATTCTCAACACTAAAATGGCGGCTCTTTTACGATTTGCTTAATGGTTCGTCACTAATTATTGCTGGATGAAAGATAGTGAGCTTTTCATGTTTAAAATCCTTTTTTTAAACTTTTATACGTGTGTTTATAGTATTTTTGCGGGTTTCCTTATTTTTTTTTGGAAGTCGTGATAGAATTTTAAATCGAAAAAATTTTTTTTTATCTGTATCGATTTTGTTATGTTTTCCAATATTACAATTCTTCTATAATATATAAAATATTATATAAATAAACCACTATTATACAATACTTTACGAAGTAGAGTAAAAATATATTAATCGATCATAATATATGTATCTAACTAAGGTAGATTTCTATTGTGATATTGCGATAATGTCAGTTTTTAAAAATGTCATAGTCTAAATAATAGAATGAAACCACACTATCCACACTATATTTATCGTCGCATAAAGGTCGTTCGTTAGATTAGATTATTTATTAAGGCCGCACATTTTTTGCTATCGAAATTGTAACGTAACTTCCCATAACAGTTTCCTTATTTTATTAATGTGCTTGTATTTTACGTTAAAACTATTTATATATTTGTTTACATTATATGTATGAGTAATATGTATGTAGGTCGTCNCGTTGCACTAGTTGTGAAATATTTGCACTGAATTATACGAACTGTCTGTACTTATTTTATTTCCGAGTTGATTTTTTAATTTATTATGAAAAAAACCACAAGAAATCTTAGGTTTAAAAATAGAGGTAATATTAAATGTAACATTTCTTTATTATGATTGCAAATAGAAACTTTTCTAAAAGTTCACTGCTATTAATTCGACTTCTTTTACAAAACTTAAAATGCCATATTAATAGCCTTTCTACGAATAGCATATAGGCAATGATGAAAATTTAAGCTCAGATTATTTTTAGTAAAGAAACAGACGTTACATCTTGGGTGGCAAAACTCTTAAGTACTTGTGTGTACTAAAAATACCGAGTACGAATATTTAAATATGAACCTTCTTCTGACGCCTTCCAACTGCGCCACAATTTTTTTATCAAAATAAATTAAAATCAGCTTCACGCTGTAGTGTTATGACACTCTGTTCCCCATTTTGCGCCAAATTCTGGAGGCATTTGGGTGTTGAGTGACGGAATTCAACACCGCGCTTTACCTCGACACCAGAACGAAGAAAATATAAAATATAAATTTATAGAAATACTTCATTTCCTCGAGTCGTGATGGAACTCACAACCAGTCGCGTTTATAGTCACATTTTGTGCTCTTGCGCTACAACTGGCCTCGGTTATTATTAATAAATATCGAATTTGGATAATATTAATTAATATTTCCACTAAAACGTAATATAGGGTTATATTATATTTCAGAGTAATGTTTAAATTACAATAGTGTCTCATGTCCTAAAGGTCGGTAGCCTGGGTTGGCGCGGCTCCAACGTCGCTACTATTATTACGCCTCTCATAAGAATTGTATTACCTGTCGGCATTCAAACAAGTTAGTGTGGAAAATGTATTAAAATTATTTCACTAGTTTTTAGTAGCACTTCATTAAATTAAATTCTATGCATTATTTTTAAAGAACTTCATATGAAGATCTATTTACATCAACCTTTCTTCGTTTTTGTTTCCGCGAGATTAATGAAAGAAAATTGGGCCAAATTGGACAGAAACTATCGGATTTTTTATTGATATATAGATAAATAGTTTATATTATGTTCAACTTTAGGGTTTCGATCTTCTAGATTAAAAAACTAAAACTGTGATAGCGATTTGATAAAACTAATTTGGGGTTTTTTTTATTGAAAATTGAATAATTTGAAATCCTTAAATAAAAGATAATAAAGGTAAATTAAAGATTATGATTTGTGTTAAGCTATTAATTATTAATAAATAGTTGCTGATATAGCGTCCTAAATATATTATTTTTCTATGATAATAGTCACGTGAAATACTCTACTGTCTATGACCGATTAACAATAAGTGATTAAAAGAAACATATATTTAATAAACATAATTATGACAATTTATTTTCTTTAAACGTAGATATATAAAAATACAATATTTCGCTTATTTTGATTATTTATAGTTTAGTAATGAACGATTCATTAATAATAATAAAAAAAAATATTTTAAAATAAATCTGTATTCCTCTTTGAAGAGTAAATATTATTTATATGATAAATATTTATAAAATAATACTTAATTTTTTTTTAATAATAAACTCTTACAAGAACGCTAAGGAAGCAATTAGAAATTTAAATATATTTTATTATTTTAAAGTAATGACAGTTGGCACACGCGGCGATGAGTCACGGTGCTACCTGAATTCTCTTCACTAAAATGGCGGCTCTTTTACGATTTGCTTAATGGTTCGTCACTAATTATTGCTGGATGAAAGATAGTGCGCTTTTCATATTTAAAATCCTTTTTTTTTAAACTTTTATATGTGTTTTTTTTTGTAATATTTTCGCTGATTTATAGTAAGTCAATTTTAAATCGTAAATATATTTTTATCTGTATCGATTTTTATGATATTGGAATTCTAAAATAATATATAATTAATAGATTATACAAATAAAATAAACCTAAAATAATAATAAACGTAAAATAGAGTAAAAATATATTAATCGATCATAATATATGTATCTAACTAAGGTAGATTTCTATTGTGATATTGCGAAAATGTCAGATTTTAAAAATGTCATAGTCTAAATAATAGAATGAAACCACACACTATCCACACTATATTTATCGTCGCATAAAGGCCGTTCGTTAGATTAGATTATTTATTAAGGCCGCACATTTTTTGCTATCGAAATTGTAACGTAACTTCCCATAACAGTTTCCTTATTTTATTAATGTGTTTGTATTTTACGTTAAAACTATTTATATGTTTGTTTACATTATATGTATGAGTAATATATATGTAGGCCGTCGTGACGCAGTGGCACAAGGGTGTGACTGTAACGCGATAGTTGTGGGTTCGATCCCCACTAGAGTGAATGAATTATTTTTAATTGATATTTTCATTTCTCCGCCCTGGCCCCAAGGCAAAAGTCAGGAGTTAAGTTCCGCCATTTAACACGCAAAGTGGAGAACGGAATGTCTTAAATTCAAATTCAAAAATCCTAAAAATATGGACATACCGACAACTGTCGTATATTTAAAACGCGTGATATTGTAACGCAACAATGGAATTAGAATTTATAATTTATCCCATTCATCTAACAATGTCTATTACGTCAAATGAAATTTCAATAGCTTCTATAGAATTTAGATCATCTCTTTATTTAAATCGCGATATATATTTTAAAGTATGATATTTAAATAAATTGAGGCCAGTCGTGGCGGAGGGCCAGAAGAGTTCCTCCACTCAACAGACAATGCCTTTTGAACGAGAGCGAAGTGTCTTATCACTAGGTTCCTACATACCCTCTGTTTACTCTGCTACGGTAACAAGATAAAGCGTAAAGATGAGTTCCTCGACTCAAGACGCAATGTCTCAAAAGTTGAGCGTAAACAAAGGAACGGCATGTCTTAACAATACATTCCCTCTGCCTACCCTACTATATATGGGATATAGGGTGAAATTGAAAAAGAAATAGGGTAAATAAGACGTTTACAACTGGAAACATTTAAAATATTAAGAGAGAAAAGTAGAGAGAGATACAGACCACAATTCATAAGTTTCACAATGATTTGGGACGAGATAGAAGGTAGTATATGCAGTGACGTCAATACCCTGTTTATCAGTATTGTTGTGTCTGTTGGTCTTTGTAGGTCAAAAGTTAGAAGTAATCGTATCGTTGAAGAGATAACTCTTGACGTCATACTTACATGTTATGTACCTATATGTATGTGGAATAGTATATGTATTTATTGGTAACTAGCGGCCCCCACACGGCTTCGCTTCTTGGACTATACGGATAATTGTTTAATATTATTTTAGTATATTAAGAGTAAAATTGAGTGTGTGTTCTGTTATATTTTTAATAAGCCTTAATTTAAATTCTTTGAGCTTTTATTTGATAAGGAAATGTTTGGTTAATATATGTATACCTTTCTATTTAAAACTAGTTACCTGTATGTTGTTGTACAATTGCCTTTATCTTTCAGTGAAATTTCCATTTAGCCTGAACAAACCGAAATACAGACAGACAAAAGTTTTTAAATTGTTTGTGTACCTACGTCTTATTATCGTTTAAAAAACACAGTTATTTTTAAATTAAGTTTTTAATCCCGCCACGTCAAAACTGAAAACAATTGGAATTTTTACAGTGATACCACACACAGTAGGATAGAGGGAACCTAGTGTTGAGTGGCGGACCTCAATGCTTTCCCTCAACATTAAAGCAAGGAAATTAAATTAATTCACTTCCTCGAAACAGAATCGAATTCACAACCTATTACGTTTACAATCACTCACTTGTGGCCCTGCGCCACATCTGGCCTCGAAGTAAATAGCTGAATCACTCAAACCCCAAACCATTGTAGTAACTTTATTAACCGCATTGCATAACGCGACAGACGGACACGTGCAGGTAATTATATCGTCGTACACGTGATTACTGGTACGTCTAGACGCTGACCACGATAAGGCGGTTTTTAAATGACGCTCATTCAATTCGAGCGTCATTCTCGGGTGTGGGCGGGTAATGGACCTAAATTACTTAATATACTTAACTCTTGGTGACTGCATTAGGTTAACTGGGATATTTATTTTGAAGGGGATTTGAAGCCGCTACTATCGTATATGTAACTAAATTATTTTTTTAAAATAATAGTTCTTAAAGTTCTTATTATGTTCATAACAGCATGAGATTTCCCATTTAAGTATAATATATAACTTCACGTTGTATCCCGCACACATTAGGTTAGGCAGAAGGAACCTAGTGTTAAGTGGGGAACGCCTCATTTTTTGCCGAATTCTAGGGCATTGCGTGTTGAGTGGCAGAACTTAACGCCGCGCGTTATAGATATAATATGGTATTTGTATTTTGTACGTGGTTGAAGTAGTAGCAAAACAGCAAAATAATTTGATAAAAAATGTCTAAAACTATCATTAATTCATTTCCAAGAAGTATTTCAAAGGCGGGCCCTAGTGGAAACAACTCGAATTTGATGCTGGTGTCGAGAGGAGTTCAGACAGTGGAGGTAAGGGGTGTTACGCATTTATAGGGGGACCCTGAAACCTATACATGGATCGCACTCGCAAGCCCCAGGCACTATTCTGAACTCTTCATCCTGCAACAAATTGGCAACACAAGAGAAGTGAGTCGTTACGTTATTGCGTTAACACTTTGAATATAACTGTTGAATTAAATAATAAAGTTATAAATAATTCTATATCTCTCAAAGAACTCCTTAACGATAGTTGTAACTATAAAACAGTATTTTCTTATCACATCTTAATCGGCGAAGCGTATTGGTTTTATAGAGGATATCACCTTATCACTCTTTCCGGTGACGTGACTATGATCTTTGATATCTTGAGCTACTTAACCAGCTTGCAACGGTAGCATAAAAAACTGTTTATGTGCGGTTGTCTTATTTTAACCGTTTTTATTAGCTTGCACGGCGCCGAGTTCCGCCACTCAACACCCAATGCCTCCAGAACTCGGCGGTAAGTGGGGAACGGAGTGTCTTAACACTATGTTTCCTCTGCCTACCCTGCTGTGTGCGGGATACAGCGTGAAGCTGATTTGATGATTATTCATGCCTTTTCTATTTTTTTTGCAAGATTGACTGACAAGTCCCACTGGTACAAAATGTTGTTATCTATTTTCTATTCGTTAATAGCGGAAACCATTTAGTGAAACATGTCCAAACTACTTTAATAATTTATTACATTGAAAACACTTGACAAACATATGTTCTGGTAATTTAAAATTTAGATAAAATAAAATGTTTTATCTCTAGTTAATTTAACTGATATATTTTTAAATAATTAAAAAAAACACTCGGGCATTATTTAATACAAAAGAAAATTCGTTGAATATTATTAATATTATAGATAATAGTTATAATCGCTTTACTTCCTATCATATCTTTATAATGCGGAGTAAAAAACAAATTCCGTAATTTCTTTAATTACACATATTACTTATCTACATATATACGTATGTTTGTCCGTTGATCTACATTAATTTTTACGATAAACTCAATTTTTACACGTGTAGGTACTGGACGGCGAGCAGTCGAGCAGCCAGTGACTATTGACCAAATTGTATACATTTTATTATACGAGATATGCTTAAAATTTAAGAATTTAGGTAGGTAGGTAATTTTACGATAATCAAAAATATTGCACATAGCACAGTAGTTAAAGGGAACCTAGAGTTAAGACCCTTTCGCCATTTTCCACAGCATTGTTTCTCTTTCTCTCTTAGCTGTATCTGTACAAGGAATCTAATAAGACACTCCCGCGTCCGTCGTCGGAAGTGAACGCCACGTTATAACAAGAGAACTTGCTACAAGAGCTTTGAAATGTAAATGATTAATACTGACAACTTAGGTCTTGCTTACAGTCAGACGGCGCCCTCAACCTCAAAAATATTTTGAAATAATAGAAAAATGTGATTGTCTAATATTGAAAGTCTCTTTATCTTTAATCTCATCCCACACACATAATTAACAGCCTCGTATATTAATAACTCGTAAGCTATTGAAGATATGGTTATATTATGTTCATGGAAATGTATCCATTACATACATTTGCCAACCCCTACACATTGAACTTCCACTAATTGAATATATTATAATGATATAAAGAAATATTCTTCGTTTCTACGTAAATAATTATGTAATGCTGTCTTTGATCATCCTTCGCATATCCCCTTTATATGTTATTCAATATATTACTTTTTGTTAATTATTGTGGATCTTGTTAATATTGTATGTATTTGTTTTTTTTTTAGTTCTATACTAATATTATAAAGCTGAAGAGTTTGTTTGGTTTAACCCGCGTATCTTAGGAACTACTACTACTTCTTAACTACTATCTACTTTTGTATTGGATATTGTCTTTATTGAGCAAGGCGATGATTGGCTATTTATTCCACTAGGAGGGAAGTGACAGTGAAAAATGTTGCAACAACCGGAAAGTTTGGGAAGGAAGTTACGCAGGAAGGAAGGGAGAAGTTACGCAGTAAAAAGCTAACTTACCAATAATTGAATAAGATAGAGTGAGAGTGGAGAATTATTAGATCTCTGTCGTAATCGAATTAGTGACGACTCAGTCGAAGTTCGTGCAGACGAAGTTTATTCAAATTGAAAATATTCTTTATTCAAATAGACTATTGTAAGCACTTTCATACTATAAAAATTAACATCAGAAAATTTCTACGAAACTTTTAATATATTCTATACATACATATAATACATACGCTGATAGTACGCACTATAACATCTTTAAAATCTTTGCCACATTCTATATAGGTAGAAATAGAAATTTCATACATGAAACTAAAACGACGTAAAGTATTTTTATGTTTAACATTTCGTTGACTGAGTCATTTTATTCATTTTTTTTCATATAAGCCGGTCGTTACTCTAAGGAATTCCGGAATGTTGGCAACACTGGCAATGTCTCCCCCAGTACAGGAGAAATATTGTTTATGAAACGCGAATCACGCATACCTTATTTAATAACGTACTTTATTGTCCTTACATTTTATTACCTCGCTCTAGTGGAAACATTTTAATTTTATTACTCTGCTAAAAACTTGACATTTATAACATAATGCTTTGGAGTGCTGGGGGCTAAAATTAAAATGTTTCTAGAGATTTTATATAAATTTTCATTATAATTTTTATTAATACGTTCGTCATTTCTCGGGGTTTGTGGAGTAGGCAGAGAAAACTTTATGATGTCGTTCTCCATCCTTCGTTCTTCATATTCAGATTGCAATACAAATCTAAGATGGATCTTGAGATGCCGTTTTCATTCATAGATTGTTATTTATTAATGAAAACGGCATCTGAAGATCGATCTTGGTCTTGAAAGCGGTTTATAAAATATATGGGCCTTAGATAAATTGAAAGAATATTTATTTTATAAGTTGACAATTTTCTTTAATCACAGAAAACGAATCAAATTTTTAATATATTAGTATAAATTTAAAGTGATATAATAAAATATAAACTTGCTGTACTATGTTGAAATAAGAATGTTATCGGTATTATAAAAGCTAATCCATCCTAGTTTGGTTATTACAAAATACTGTAAACAAAAATGAGTCAGTTTTTAAGATAAATATTAAGATGTGACTATGAAAACAAACACACTAAATTCCTAAACATGAAACAAAATCAAAATTCCACTAGATTGCCTATCTTTCCTCAAAAATACACAAGTTGTCACATGTTCTCAGTATTTGTTGATAGTTCTCGGTATTGTCAGATCAGCTCCGAGGAATGTACTGCGGACGACGTAGCCAAATGATATGTGGCCAAATGCCTGACGCGTATGTTCATTGCTCTCTTACTGAAATTACTATACGAACAAATGTAGCTTTTTAATCTTGTCTTTAAATTCGTCTCATTAGGGGGTTGGATCAAAAGGATTGTCTTTTTCTCAGCTTCACGCTCTATCCTTGAAGCTTAAGAGTGAAGCGTAGGCTTGGAGAACCTAGTGTCAAATCATTCATATCACCCCGTGGATTTCGTGGATATAATATTGAATTGAATAAGAATACCAATAATAATGGGTTAAAATTGCTTAAAATAAAGGCTCTGTATCATCACACCTCCTTAATTAAATAAAAAATATATAAAAGATTAAAAACATACATCAATTTGTAATATTAAAATGTGTATATCTAACAATATTTGCGGCCAAGTGCTAAATTCTTGGCCAATCATCTCATATAAGTCACTCGTAACGGTCGTTACTCATAAATACATGTTTTGGCAACCTATTCCGTTCTTATATCAATAATAACATTGTAAATTATATCTGCGATGACGGCTCCATTTTTTTTACAACATTCCAAAGTTTTATAATAATATGAGATACTGGCTACCTCTTCGTTCGTGGCTTTCCTCGGACGGTTTCCGTTTTTCTCAAGATTTTCTAGCAGTAAAAAATAATTTATTTTTACTATGTTTAGAAATCGATAGAAAATTTTTGTTTTTCATTAATTAAATAAAAATATAAATGTTTAAAAACGACTATATTTCGTTTCAAGTATTTTACTCTCTTAGGATTTACAATATTCCTTTCTTGATGCTCAATTTTGATCTCTGGGATCCTATAAACATACATCTTACAGTTGTATGTTTATAGGAGATATAAAAATTGTATAATAATAATTTTTTCTACTCTTTATTTTCATATTTTCCTAACATTTCCGCATATACAGGTATTCTGATAGGACTTAAATATGGAAATTGGATTTCAAAAAAGAAGAAAAAAACATAAAGCAAGCAAGTAAATTAGATAAAGAACTCAATAAATAAAAGACCTCATCTGACAGAAGATAATGAAATTCTTATCGAAACGTCAATTATTTATTCACATATTTTAATTAAGCACAGATAAAAATACGCAATAATCTGACTTTTTATACTCAAACTATTTATTTAGGCGGCTCTCAGATAACAATGTGATATGGAATCTAAATCAATGCCATTTTGGATCATTTAATTATAAATGAACAGGTGCGTCTTAAATTTGGCCAAGGACTTCATATCGGCAGAAATCATTTCCTACTTTAGATTTACAATTAATCATTCATCGTAAGGTTCGAGGTCGCCGATATTGATAAAAAAGAAATTAGATACTTTACGAGTTCATATGAATTATTCTCAGAATTCCCATCTTCCCTGAACCAAGATGACAAAAAAATAAAAAATAACAAAATTTTTCCTTGAAATAACTTGAGTCTCCCCATCAAAACACCATAAAGAATGGTAACGGCAAAAGTTCTGGTTTTTTTACATACTTTTGAATCTATTGTTCAAACCTGAATGGGCTTGTGGTATCAAAGTATTATTGTTTTATATGTTAATTGAAGAATTTTGCAACTCGAATGTAGATGGGTGTTTTTATTTGACGTTAGGTTTATGGCAGATTAATGTAAAGAAATATTTTTTAAGGAAAATAAGTCACGAAAATTACTTTAATGTGTTTTATAATCATAAAAATCTGGATACAATTCATCCAGAAATAGTATTTGTATTTTTTGAAGTTTTCTCAGCATCGTACTATCTATAGGCAGAACGTTTCTGTTTAAAAAAACTGATTTTATGAGTGAAAAGACTTCAATTCTCAAACGACTGTATATTCCTTCTTCTTAATTTTTTTAATTGGAAATTATTTCACGAATTCCCACCAATCTTCCCGTCATATCCAAACATCCGTTGTCCATCGCAACGAACACTTCAAACAATCATGATGACCATTGGCTCTCGACCAACGCTCGCGGACAATTATAAAGCGGAAGTGAACAAACGAAATATTTTCTAATGACTACTGAGAAACTATTTTATTATTTCTTTTGATTTTTGGGAATTCCGATATCGAAACTGCGAAATGGCGTGGCGAAATTTTAATTTGATGAATAACATTAATATTTATTTCAATAGACCATAATAATGACGTTATCATGGTATGGCACGTGTAAGTTAGTTTTTATGCTATTCTCTTGTGAACTCGTTTCTCATTCTAGGGGGATGGCCATATTCTGTAAAATCCAATTGCGGCGTTGTGTTGCGCTACCAAGCTATTTTGAAGTTATGTATATTTCAAAACAAACATATAACTGACATGTTATAATACACTTTTACAAACTTTTGACCTTTTAACACACATTTCCAACAAATTCTATTTATAACGAAGTAATGCCATGAATATAATATGTAGAAGTAAATCTTGAAATAGCAAAGAGAGCCACCGTGTGAGCGTAAACAGACCAATAAAAAATAATGTAGCTTCATACAACCGCAACCTACGAGTACGTGCCTCGTGAGTCGCGGACCGCGGTACCGTCAAAACATCTATATTAACATTCTACGACGTCTCGCATGCAATATTTGATTGTTATATAGGTACCTACTGGGAACAAAAAATATTTCTAGTTACCTTATTGTATTTTTTTTTATTTTCACGTAAGATAGGCTGGGAAGATCTGAGCATATCAACTATTTTATTCGATCCTAGATTTCTAAGACTTATTTTACACTCGTTCTTGATGATGTTGATAGGCAGAGGGAACCCAGTGTTAAGACACTCCGTTTCCCAATAAGTCACATCCTTTGCAAACTATCAACCTCTCCCCATTGTTGTATATATATTAGTAGATATAAAAAAAAAGAATATTAAAATATTATATTCAGAATACTTTACTGCGTCTATAACAAATTTGATATATCATCTCAAAAATCATCCTCATCTGAATAAGCCGTATCTAATTTCTTGTAATTCTACCTCTAGAATAGTCTGAAATAGGCGTCAGCTTTAATTAATTCTGCTTATTTAATTAGTGTCTTAACGTTTTTAAGTAAAAGTTATTTGTATTTTACGACATTTTTTTTTTCTTTCTGTATCCCGCACATAGCAGGCAGAGGAAATCTGGGAACCTATTGTTAAGAAACTCAGTTCCCATTAAAATATCTCTGTTGCTCACTTTCCGCTATACTGGATTCTATTCTTGATTGCTTCCCAAATAGATATCCTTAAATTACTTCATCGCTAATCACGAAGGCAGTAGGAACCTAATGTTAAGATACTCCTTTTCCCTATTTCCGTTCAATTTTCAAGTTGTTTCGTGTTGTGTAGGAGCCAATTAGAAGTTATAAAAGTATTTGTACATATACTGACTCTTAATCTTTTTCTGCTTCGGAAAGAAAATTGAAATGAATACGAAAATCTACGCAAATGAAATTTGCTCCATGTTTTATATCGTCGTGCTGTTATTACTTTTTTATATTTATAACATATATGTGTATGGGTATTGCTCGATGCTAAAAAGAACCAGAACTAATCTTAATGTTTTTAACCCTTTACGGGGAATGTTGAATATAGAAAGTCCAATTTTACAACGTATTTAAAATATTTTGTAAATAAGAACTACTTTTGTAACCTACATTTTGTGATTGGTAAATTTGATAAATGTCCTGCCTTTAAACGCCAGCCGAAAAAGAATATAAACCGCGAACAATCGTTTGTAATAACGATGCCCGTCAAATACCTCACAATGACTACTACTTTTTTAAATTAGAAATGAAATTGGCCAAATTACTAGTTAGTACCTAGTAACTTTGGTTGGTATTTTTTATTACTTTCCAAGAAAAGATGTCCAATTATACTAAAAGCGCCAAACCGAATTAATATCTCGCCGGAGTTATTCTATGAAAGTTTCTCTTATAATTCCAATTACGATATTTCTTTTTGTTCTATCGCTGAACTCTGACCTTTCTATTTTATCTGTTTTTTTTTCTTTAATGCGAAACAAAATGGATGCGAAGATGAAGTTTTATTGCTTCTGTTATAATGGTTCTTAATGGTAGGAATTTCTTATATAAAATATTGTTATTTTTTATGACCAAAATGGTTATCTTTACATTTGTTCTTTTTTTCGGCCTAATTTTCAACGTTTCCTTGATTAACTGATATTCATTTGCCACCAGTAACATTATCTCTTATATATCTTCCATGTACAGAAAAAGATACATTACGATTTTAATAATAATAATACTTTATTGCACATGAAATAAAAAAAGAAATATATATAAAATTTACACAAAAAAGAAANGCGAAGATGAAGTTTTATTGCTTCTGTTATAATGGTTCTTAATGGTAGGAATTTCTTATATAAAATATTGTTATTTTTTATGACCAATAAAGTGATTTTACTTAAAATTTGTTCTTTGTTTCGGCCTAATTTTCAACGTTTACTTGATTAATTGATTTTTATTTGCCACCATTATTTCTTATATATCTTCCATGTACAGAAAAAGATACCTTACGATTTTAATATAAGTATTAATAATAAAAACATACTACAAAAAACATGTCGTATTTAAACAATATATAATAAGTACCTACTTGTTAAGTTATCACATATAGCACGTATGAGGTGGTAATATAACTACATATACAATCCCTATATGGAAATAAAGGATAAAGCTTTGAAAATTCTCAGAAGACCTTTTGAAATGGGCTCTTGCTTCAAGAAAATTACAGTGGTGATGTCGGATATGTAAAATGTGCTGCATACGTATAACGTACTTATCGCTGAATAGATATTACCTGAGAAAATAGAACTGGCTAACATTCTGGAGACCTTTCGTGTTGAATGGTGCGACATCAGAGAGTATTTTAAAATATACTAGCAGTTATAGGATTTTGTATAAGAGGATCCCTACAATGAAGTTAAATATTGTGTTTTACAAAAGCTCAAAAGATTTTAGTCAAGGTTAAAATCAAATATAAAAATCATTAACTGTCTGAAAATGACTAATATGCCTTAACTCTTCACCCTTACATCAAAAATAATCAAAGATGCATTTTAGAAGTCTAATTTAATAGTAATATTTTTTCATCAGCAAAAATACAAAAAATTGTAGTTACCACATAAAATTTACGCATTTATTTATAAAGTATATACATTCCTCTAGCGCCGAGCCGCTAGAGGAATGTATATACTTTAACGCAATTTTGATAGTAATCTTAATCTCTGATAACTCGGACGCGACGTGGAGTGCAGAGCGTGCTGGCCACTTGTTATGTCTAATTAAATCCGGTACTTTTGTTCATAAAAACTTCCAACGACTTAATAAGATTAGAGGTTGGACGTTGACGTGGTGTTCCGCCTTCGGATGTAAACGGTAATGATTGGACTAAACAGTTATGTGTAATATAGTCATTATTATATAAATATAGTATACCTCCCAATCATGAAATAAAATAATTTTCTTTTTGCCCCTGGTTTTTAAATTTATTTAAGAGGAAGCTATGATACCATCATGGCCCAGAAAATATGAATCTAACAGTACCTTCAATGATGTTGAGTTGCTTAGTGACGTGTCACCAAGTTTTCTGTTTCAACGATCTCTAATTATATCCACTTAAATCCTACTTCCATAACAGGAAAACCAATTCCTGGAGTAAGCACTAACAGTATAGTTCAGTACGTAGGTACTAATTTTCGTAGGCCAGAGAAAGCAAACCAGTCACGTACACAGCTTCCATATATGGTAGTCAATTGTACATAAGATCCCAGAGCAGTAGCCGTAACTAGCAGGGCTCTAACTCCTTATAAGAAGTAAATAACACATATTTCGCAAGTCTAAGATCACTTTATCTGCGGCTGAACGTGCCAATGACTATATTAGACTAGTTCCAAGGCATGAGCGAAGAGTATTTTAGTTTCTATATTATTCTAACACTATAATAAAATTAGAAGAAATGAAACAAACATCGTTATAACGCGGTGGTGAATTGTGTATTCTAATTAATCAAACTAATTATGATTATTATCATTATATACGTCAAATTTGTTTCTAAATTAGTCTAAAAACCTACACTTTTAAAGAACAAATATTATTTTTAGTTCTGATAAAATTATTCATAAGAGCTAATAACATAAGAGCTACAATGAGAATAAATTATACCCAAAAATAAAATAAAAGCAACATATAATTATGTTTAAAAAGGCGTATTACGTACTTCGAAACTTGTAAACCATTTATAATTCCTCGTATCTCAATTAAGTGTGGAAATAATCAGCGTTCAAGACACTGCTTAGACCACCTGTATTGCCAGATCAGAATAAAAAGAAATAAGGATTGCTAAGAATGGGTAATTTGATATAACCAAATCAATTTTTATTCCAAATATGTTTATTATAAATGTTAAGATATTTTTGTAAAACAATAAAATATTTCTAAACTTTTAGCAATATTTCATGTACTTATTTTTAAATGTTGCCACGAATAAAACCAATTATTCGTCCACAAGGAAGATATCTTACAATCAAATGTTCCTAATGCGCCTTGCCTCAGAGAACCGTATATGTATATACACATAAACTGGCAACCCTATCCACAAGAGATCGCTTCCAGAAACTTATTACCATGATCTGACGATCACATTAGGCTGTTTCTTGGAAAACTTAATATGAGGTTGGATGTGTGGGAAAATATGTCCTCAATTCCGATAAAAAAACTGCCACAAGCGAAGAAGGACATTTGGGCGAAAGTTGTGACGCCGAATGTGTTATTTTATTGGCGCAATCGCATCTTGCCCCTATTTCATTTAAGATCAACAAGATTTAGTTTTTTCGTTGTTTTTTTTATATCCAGATAGATATTTTTGGTCAAGAGCAATCGGGATAAGTAAGGAAATTGTTGATCTATAGGCGATAAAATTTAAATATTGAATGTCCTATATTGCGTGTGTCTGACAGATCCTGTGCATTTAAGAGAATATTTCAATTACATTTCCCCAATCCCCAATTTCCAAGATTTGGATAATGTGTGAAAAAAAGTATTCTCATTATTCTCAAAGCAAGCAAGAACTACTAGCATAATTTATTGTAAGGAAAAAAGCGTATACGAATATAGCTCAGTCGAACGTAGCAAGATAATGGGGCCCTAAAACAATGACCAGGATTTTATGAGTATAAATGATTTATTGTTATTGCCAGCGTCTGTCTATGTAATATAAATACTATACTACATATACTACGTGCCTAGGAAAAGTTAAAGTTTGACTAATGTTTAGTAATTGCTATCCCTTCTTTTGTTTTCGTGCTTTTAACCTGTACCTACTTGATACTTTTCTTTTCGATTCCGGCTCTATTTAAAAGAGTATGAATTAATAAGGAAAAACCTACCACATAATTTGATTTCACGATGTACGCACAGCAGGATAGGCGAATAGAACCTGAGAACTAAGTGTTAGGCCACTTAGTTCCCATTAAGACAATTCCGTTGCTCACTTTCCGCCAAACTCTGAGACGACCGAGAGAGCCTTCCCAACTGCGCTACTATAGCTTTTATATTTTTTGTTATCCACAATTAAGATTATATAAATAGATGCAGATAAAAACTATAAGAAAAACAGAGCAGAACCTTGTTAGCATTTTATTCGGGCACGATCACAAGCTCGTTGATTATGTAAAATAAAGATATTTAATTTCCATGGTGACCATGGTCTCACGGTAATTTGCTTGTGGCAGTATTCTCATTGACTCAGTGAAGCAGATCAAAGGCGAATCGATGAATGATAGGCGTTAACCTATTATCTATGGCGTGTTTCACAACCGTCTTGTTTTATACGTAACGTGTTCTTGGATGGGTGTTCTGGGTGCTGGGATTATGTCTCTTCTAGTGTACGACACACTAGAAGGGAGATAATCCCGTTTACATATGAGTAGTGCTTATATTTATCGTTTTCTAATAGAAATTCTTGTATGCAGCTCATCATACAATACAGCAGTTCTTAGGGGGTAATATCTAATAGAGCAATTTGTGTAATCTAAATGAGAGAACTAAGATTTTATCTCACCTTTACCCACTACCGCACATCGGCATAAAATTATTCCTTAAAAAAACTATGTTCTAGTTACATTCTTATAAATTAGGTACATTTTTATACATTATCTAGAAAAACTAACGCAGTAAGTGCTGCGGAGAGCTACCAACCAAGAAATCTTGTTTTCAAACAGCCCGCCGTCTAAATGAGCGACTTCATACATAATTCATGGAGCAAGGCAGAAACTCATTGATTGCCCACGGCTATACTACACCAAATACTACGTTACAACCCTTTACAAAGGATTTTGGTCCGCTATTCCATACGAATACGTGGCAACTTACGGTAAAATTTGACAATTCAGACTACCACACCAAATTCATCTCTAAACTATCTAGATACGGGTGAGTTTCCATCGCTTCGATCTAAATTAGGTGATGACCTTGGTTCCAGGGTGTTTGGTGGGGGGTGTCTGCCTGGAAGGGGGGTGCGTCGGCGGCTTGCGTAACAGATATTTATATCGAGCCGAACCCGGAGCTTGCCGTCTGGGCGTGGAGCTCGGTGGGCGTTGTTATACGTGACAGTATTCTACCATGCTAGCTGAAATCGTGGAGATATTTCGTATATTATTTATGTTTTTCGTATGATATTTTGTATATTATTTCAATTTTTACGTATCTCTTATAATGATACTAAATAGAAATATTAGATTGCTTTAGAGCTGTATGTGTTTAATACTTTTTAGAATACTATTTTAAAACAAACTTGTGGAACACTTGTAAAAAATATATTTACAATACTATTTTTTTTCGAGTCATTGTATACATTTATTGCAAATCATGAAATATTTTGCAACCGATATCATGCCACATTAATTGATAAAGAAAAATCGTTGTCTGTCGTCAGGTTGTGCAGGTGATAAGAAGTCTAGTAGGTACAGTCGATAACGGTGAAGGTCACACGTTCCGTTGTTACTAGAACTATACCCAACGAATGGATTTAAACCCAGTTATGTTAAAAGAAAACTGACCAAGTAAAAAGGTTAGGTCTAAAGAAAATGTAATTTTTATCGTAGAAACTTATAATAATATGTAAAACGAAGAAAAATATGAAAATGTTACTTATCATTTCTT
Source organism: Heliconius cydno galanthus (assembly GCA_036379175.1). Classification (NCBI taxonomy): domain Eukaryota; kingdom Metazoa; phylum Arthropoda; class Insecta; order Lepidoptera; family Nymphalidae; genus Heliconius; species Heliconius cydno. The sequence goes on along the minus strand of JAKRZM010001314.1, from coordinate 69,182 downwards.
TCTTTATTTCTTCAATGGCATATCTCTATGAAGGTGAAAAGTTGATAAGTTTTGCGCAAAACAACGATGTTCAAATTATTATCAAAGCTATTATCGTCATCCTTCAGAGTGTCAGACGGACATGAGACAACGTCTATTTAGATATCTCGAGATGTACAATAAAATAATATATTTCATGCCTACATTCGACTACATAACTGCTTAATATCTATTTTTGTTATTATATAATGAAACCCGTATATTTTTCGCGTAAAAGTAGATATTTTTTGACAATTCTTAGCAAGTGTTTCATCACATCGCGGTTCAAATGTTACTAAATAGGTCATTATTATACAATAGAAAAGTCTTTATTGCACACAAAAAAACCATAAACGAAAAATTATTATCATATATTTTTTGTGCTTATCAAATACATTTATTGCAAACCGTGAAATATTTGGCAAACTTTCATAATTCTGTGTTATCAGCAATAAAAAAAGAATGTAGCAATTACATCAATTAATTTTCAACCTCGTCTTATTAGAAACATTGCATACTAGACAGCGGCATCCAGCACCGCATTTCATCTCACCAGAACAGCAAAACAATCGCCGTGATTTGTTATTGTTTCATCAAAGCGCTTTGGCTCCAAGTTCTAAAGACGAGAGCTCAGCACGCACCGCACCATCGCTCTTGTATCTAAACAGACGGTTGCCATAAAACTGTAATGGCATGCAGATAAAATAAACTATAGTTTCATTGAATAACAGCCATTGCTGCTATAAACACGTCTGGCTCGGCCGACTGCTTTTAATTAAGTAAGCGACGATGTGCATGGAACATAGCGGGGATTCGCGCCATTTCGTGAACTGTCAAAACAAACGCGCCCATTGATGGCGGGTAGGGTTGTCGCTGTGAGGGTTTTTGTTTTTTTTTTGATGTACGAAATATTTGTTAATTTTAAGTTGTTGTATGTTGTTTTACCTATAATTTAAAAAAGTAATTTGTAAAGTATTTATTTTAATGATAAACAATTTAAAAAATATACATTACACATATTTATTTTTCATAACAACCCTAATAAATGTTTATAAAGACGTCAGTAACGTTCGGGCAGTAATGGACGCATACGTTTTGTCTATTTCACATCAACTTTACCCTTTAAACTTATTACTGTATAACAGTTTTATGCTCGTAAGCAAAATGGTTCAGATGGTCGTAATCAAACGAAGAATTTAATTAATAAACTTCGATAAACTTATTAATTAACATTTAAATAACGCGATAATTGAATTATGAGTAAAGCGTGATAATAAGAACGTATAGATATTATTTTCTAATCTGTTGTATAACACGCAGGTCATATATTTGTAAATAAATTATGTTATATAATTGTTATTATATTTATGATAATAGTTTTAAAAAATGTATACTCGTATATATTTTCCTTATAGATTAGTACATTGCAAGTTAGCAACCAGCCTGTTTATTATATGGATTAAAATTCCGATTTAAACATCTTATCATTTAATAACCACGCCGTTAAAGAAATTACTGAGTTATCTATTCGTCTCTGTCAATTATAATTTGTTTGACCATAAATTATTGATACAAAAAGCAAATGAGGTAATAATTAAATATTAAAGAACTTATAATGATTACAAGGGATATTTTTAATAAATTACGCTAAAAGTATAGTAATTATGGTAATCGCATCGATCGTATCGTACTTTAAAATGATTTTAACTTTAAATAATAATTATTGTTTTGCAAGCTATTTGTTAGGGCTTACAAAATTTTTTTCATTGTTTTATCAAAATGCCAAAAAGAACGATTTTTTTATTTTTTTTAGCTTCACACTGTATTTCGCAAATAGCAAGATCTTTAATACTCTCTTTCCCACGTTCAGTTCAATTTTTGAGATTATGCGTGTTGTGTGGTGGATTAACGCCATGAATTGTCTTATTGACAATAATTAGAGAATTATACTGAGAAATATTGAGATTTACAACTTTACTAATACTTTAACATAGCGTAAAGTAAGGTAACACTGCGTAACTCAACATTATAAGAGAAAGCATAAAATACAAACGCGTTTCTCACTGGTCGGGCACGAAAACACTGGCACGTGCTCAAACATAGCAAAATTACTTGCAAGTAGGCCGCAATCCAGCTCTCCTGACCCCCGCGTGCCCATTGACCCACCTTCCACCGCCCAAACAAAGCTACGCAGTCTATCTGGGGTGGGGTCTGGTTACGCTGGGCGGGCCGATCGTTGTGTACGTTTTCTCATTAGGAACCTTTGTTTCGTGTCTTCTTATCTAGATGGGAAGTTATGTGTTTTTATAATTCTAAGCTGATGTGTTGTGCGTGCTTGGAAGCAACGTTGATTCGGTATAGCTTAACTAGTGAAATTTAATAAATATTTAGATAGAATTTTACAGATTCGATCTGGGGAGTAAATTATGGGCGAGTTTTTTGTAAAACACCCATAAATGATTAAGACAAATATCATCATCATCATCATCATCATCAGCCTGTCCTCGTCCACTGCTGGACATAGGCCTCTCCAATGGCACGCCACTGAGCTCGATCTTCAGCTCTTAAGACAAATATGTGAAATTATATTTTAAATACTTTTCAAATATATATTTAAAAAGAAAGCAAGTGTTACACATACATATATAAACAGTAATTGTGGTTTAAGACTGTTTAGTAACGCGTCACAGGGTGAGGTCGCGTCTGGGGGTCGTCTGCGGCTGGCCGCGACCTACATAACCCTCCCCCGACCACCCCCTGACCCCTCCCTCCGCATCACGTCAATGCCCACCCCCTCCCTAACCTGCATTACGTAAGCCGGGTGGGTTTCTGACGCTGTTGCTAGTTTCTCGATTGTTGGAACGTGCTGAGCGTAGAAAGTGATGATATTTTTGGAATTACTAGACGAATTATATGTAAATATTCTAGGATTAACTGGATGATTCAATGTTTCTTGTGAGGCGATTACCATATATTTGCTATATCTGGATTCTCGATCTATGTTAGCCATTTTCTCTGTTGTTATCGATCGATCTCCACTTTATACTGAATTGGCTGACTACAGATGTTTTACACGCAATAAATAATTGCCATCTAAATTCTACACCTCAGCGTCAGGTTTAAACAAGTTGTCAGATTATACAGACGGTAGGCTGGTAACGACTACCCATAATGTTAGATCGACTACCGGAACCCACTGATTATCATGTCCTCCGCAGCTCGGAGAAGGTCGTTTGCATATCCGATGAAAGTAAACGCTTTACAACTCTTAATATAACTTATTAATTCTTCAATTACCAGCTCCATAAAAACTACTTAAAACAAATGTTATTTGCATATTTGGCCATTAAAAGACTTATATTTGCATATTTTAAAACAAAGGCAGACAGAACGTCATAGCCAAACATATAAAAACAAGATAAAATGCTTTACGACTGTAATAATGCGATATTATTTATTAAAAATAAAAACATTTAATATAATCTTAATGTCACATTTATCGGTCACGATAGACTCTACAAACGCGCCTTATCACTCGACTTTCTCCGCGACGCAATAGTTGTTTTGCTATAGCATAACTTTCCTCGACGTCAGTGAGACGGGAAACTGGCAAACAATGATAATCTCTTGGGAGTTCATTGAAATTACGATTATAGGTTCCGTATATGTAATTCAATTGGTTAGGTAATACTAGTTAAGGTGAATTGTGACACAATATGACTTTTACTACTTTTGTTTGTTCTACTTTTCTATAATGCTCTTTCAGTTTCATTCGCACCACCATATATGTTTGTATATCATAAATATATGATATACAAACATAACTTATTGTTTTTTTTTTTTCAAATATAATAACTAAACCAAAGTATATCCTAAAATATTATGTCATACGAAACAAAATTAACTGCTTTTTTTCTGAATTCCAGGTGGTGGAGACAATAGTGTGCAAACCAGAGCCTCCAGAGTCACCCCCGAAGAAAGTAAGAAACGAAGAGTACAGCTATGCGATATATCTAGATCCATACGCTCACTTGCGATACAGAACCGTACCAGCGTTCAGGCCTTGGGGAAAAAGGGAACCGGAACTCCAACATCCAGAAAGAGTTGTTCGTGTGGCTGACTGCACCAGGTTCGAACAAGACTTCCAGCCGAATGTAGCTTTAAAACCTCTCACACCTCCTGTAGATGATGTTACGTCGTCCACATCACCTCCTCCGTCAGACCCTGAACTAACCGCCAGGCTTCTCGACGCTGAAGCTAGGTTGTCAGAAAGAGAGAGGCAGTTAGATGAGCGGGAAGCAGAGCTAGTGCGCAGGGAGGCGAGGCTCGAAGAGAGGGAACGAGAGCTGGAGCAGAGAGCTCGAGTAATGGACTGTTCGGAGAAACCGGAGCCCAACGCGTCTCCAACGGACTCGCCGCCGCCGTGTTGACCAACGCGAGTGATTGTTAGGCGATTTTGTGAAAGAACGCTTCATACGAGTACAAAGTGACATTAGCTGACGTGCCGTTGTATATAGCCGTTGTTGTTTTTATCAACCTTTGATACGACAGATCTACCAATACATGCTCACAGACACAGACGTCTGGACGTCTACTTTGAAGTACAGTTTACTGAATTTATCACGTTTTATAATCATTGAAAGTTTTTCTTGTAGTCTCTTTCAACGTGTGCCATTCTAGAGGTACAACTGTTACCTTTTGTATAACCTCATTTCTGCTTTTCAATATAACGTAATACTCACCTAATGTAAAATAGTTTTAAACTTTACAACCATAAGCATAATTTATACAGGGTTATTTTTTTTTTTTAAGATTAAAGTACGACATAGGTACATAAACTTTTTCTTTTCTTTCTTGTTACCATGTAGACCGTAGATGATGCAATTCCAAAAGTAGAGACCGACCCCATTATGATATCAAATAACTCTGTATAAAAACCTCAGCTATACCAAATAACAATATGTAATAGAATTTTCTAAATGTTTTCAATCAAACAAAAGTACAACATCCCTCGTGAGGGTTGTCAAAATTTAAACATCCATGGCGAGCGACTTTATTTAAAAATTGTTATAAGAGAAAAAAAACATACACTAGCATTAAAAGTAAGACATAATTGTTATATATTATATAAACGATAAGCTATTCTTGCGATAGTACCTAGAATCATCTAAATTCTATGTCGATCACGTCGGCCTAAGATTTACGTAAAAATTTACAAAACATTAGAATAAAATCGCTTAGAATACGTTTATTGAAGCTGTCATAATATAAAATAAGGGTTTGTACCCCACGTTCTACCTCATTGTATATAAAATATTTGGCTAAAATAAGAAAAATGTAAGCAGTTTTTCATTTAGGGCTACCTAATTTTGAGTCTGTACTTTGGAGCAATAATTGGAAATGAAACGATGTGAATCATCACTGCCTGAATTAATTCTAGGTAATTTGATATTGGATTGTATATAATTCAATATAATAAAAACTTAATTACAAAAATATATACAAATATATTATAAGATATGAAGGCCGTTCCGTATTATCATAATCTGAGAAATGAAATTGCTTTTTTTTTCTAAATATGGTGGATATGGTCTTTTGATCGTTGAATATTTACAATCCGATATCTAATAACATTTTTTCTGTCTATTTAGAATTTATATTTACATATTTCGCGAATACATCGTTTGTACCGAGTTTCGGCGTAATGAAGTTAGCTTAGTCTTTTTGTCATCACAATATGAAATATTATATTATATACGTCAATCGTAATAATAATGGCGATTTTTTTAGCATTTTCTATATTATTTTGACGTTTTTATCCAGATTTACCTACGTGTAGTTTTCACTTTGCCAGTAAGAGTGCATTTTTTTTATTTTTTGTGACTGGAAACGTATCGTTGCGAAAAGCAACTTGTGATTTTCATAGCTGTTTTAGAAGCCTTATTTTTCATTGTGATTAGTAATTTTTAAAAACCCCCTTACTTTATATACCGTTTTATTATATATTTATTTTAAATTTCTGTATAACGTAACGGGGTGTGTATAATATTTGTAGATTATCTGAGATTTATCGAATCAAATTTTCGATTTACCGTTCAATAGAACAATGGCGGACGAGCGCCATTTTTGTTTCACCCAGCGTTGTGAGCTGGGCGTGTATTTAAAATGTGAAATTAAATTTCACTTTTGGAAGCGACTGTTTTATATTTCGGCAAAGCTCAAATATGTATAGACACTGTTTTTCTGTAATATATTCCTTTCAGAGTGCTGTTAATTTGTAGTTAGTTGTTATGGTATTACATTTCTAGATAAGATCGTATCTCTAGTCAAGAGACTTTTCGAGAAAAAAAATAATAATTACCATTTACTTTTTAATATATATTGAAATAGGTACCACAGGCGCGTGTAAGAATAACTTATTTTAAACAATAGATTAGTTAGCGAAGTGTATGTCGGTATGTGTATAATAAGGTGTAAACTATGAAACTTTTCTGTCAGTACCGTTGTTGATCACGTATTTTGGTGCTAAAATAATTTTGGCTTGGCTAACTTAGGGATTAATTGTAAATATAATCATATTATTTTTTACTATTTATTGGCAACTATTTCGTTTTAGTGTTGGTTTTTTAAAGGACAGTTTTTTTATATAAGAATTTTATAAAAAAACTTTTTTATATACTTATTATGTTTTTGGATTGTAATAATATGGCTAAGCCATTTTTTGTCATGGTATGAAAACGCAATTGTGCGAAATTTCTTGGTTTTCATGGAAAATTCAAAACGTTTATGAGAGTGCTAAATGTTGCTCCGTCGAGTTTCAAAATTTTTTTTTAATTATCGTGTTCGCAATCTGTTATAATAAATAACGCTTTAATTCTTATGTAGGTTGTAATATAATTTGTCGATGGAAAAGTTTCAAATAACCTCTCGCTGTCTTCAAAAATGGTGCTAAATATATGCTATCTGTGGCATTTTGACATCAACCAACAATCTTACAAAGGTATAGCCCGACAAGAACTTTATTATTGGAGGTACCAGGCGACCTTTGCGAAGAATGCAATTTTTTGGGTATCCTGGAAATCCCTTCAGAACGCTAACGTACAGTAAGGCGCGACATTGACATTGAATTTATGAAATGGCATCTCAAAATCGATCTCAGACTTGACAGCGATCTATAAATACGGGCCTAACTGTCATTTATTGTGCGAGTTTTTATATGAGACAAAGTACAGCCGAAATCCCCATATCGAATATTATGCACACGACAGTACACGCGCGAGTTTGACTCGCGCCTATGTTCACAAACTTCTTAAAGTATTTGTCGGGCTATATTACAAATACATGCAGCCAAAAGTAACTGTTTATTTTTTTGTAACTCTATAGGTTGTATTGTTTTGTCTCTTTATTTTTATTTAAATGGAAAGACAGTGAGAGCGTTCTTATGTAAATAATACTTATGTTACTATATATGGTACACCATGAATGAGTGCAAGGCTGTTATAACCCTAAAGTAGCGTATGCGCTTGTTATCCTGTATCTTAATCTTTTATTTATTTATATATTATACATACATACTTCAATATCTGTGACATTATTTCTTACTATATAAAAAAAACCCAAGAAAAATCTTGAATTACTAACATTTATTAAAATTTCTTGTTATATTATTTAAATGGTGTTAATTTTGAATATCTTTAAAAGATCTCGATACACGGTCAAGCGCTATTGGTGATTTGCCAGGGTATACTATACTCCTGTGATCTCAATGTGTGAATGCTGATAATACGTACAGTAAAATGACAGTCGCAAAGTAAAAACCTTTAATATAATCTCTACTTTCATTTATTTATATATTTATTTATATATTTATTAATACATATTTATATATATTTTTATAATTTAAATATTGTAATGATATTTATTTTCCAGTGTGTTTTATCTGAATGTAATATTTAAATATTTTTACTCATTGCCTGGCTTTATAAGTGGGGGATCTGGAAACAGATGAAATATACGGACCATTGTTTTCTGTATTTTTTTTTGTAATTTAAAGAAATCTATGTTCAATAGCGTTGTATATAGTTGAATAAAAACATATTGATCGAATGAGGTAAAGTCTGTGCCAATAATGTTGTGTTAAGTGAAAGAAAAAGCCCGGCAATTAGTAAAAGATTAACAAAATAGATCTTCCATTACTTGTATTCATATTTTAATACAGCGCCATCTTCTTGTAGAGTACTTAAATTAAATGTAATTTGTCTTGCCTTTAATGACAGCTATGGCTATTTAAAAAACACGATTACGTGAGGTATTATTATTACCAAATAAATATTTCTTGCCTCATTCAAGTCTGATTATACGATAAAGTATTGGATAAATTATCTAAATTATTATTTTGATACAGTATTAAAGATACTTACGTCGGTCGAGAGATGGCGCTGTATAACGTTTGAAATATATTATTAAATATTGTTTTTTTTTTTACATTTTTAGTTGCGACTGTATTATGAGTTAATGGAAACTTGTCTATGAACTGTGTGTGTTTATATCAGAAATTTTGTTTTATTCTAATCCAAAGAATGGTTTATGTTTTTTGGATTGTCATTGAATATTTATGCATTTGATTTTATTATATTGCACCAATAATGGACTACTTCATTTTGTATAATTTTGTTAATCAAAGAATCATGCATGTATTTTTATTTTGACGAATTTTGTAGGGTGCACAGTGAACAATGTGTTAAAATGTTTATTTAAACATCTCCACTTGTTTTTCCAAACCTAAACACATTTTAATTTTTTGTTTCAATTCTTGGGATAATTGAATGGCAACACAAGCAAGCATAGTCCATAATTGGTTAATATAGAAATCGAATGATTTTATCAAAACGGATTTACAGATTTAAATATAATGTACCTGATAATTAGAAGGTTAAGATACCTAAAGAAACAAATGAAAATTCTGTTATGCACACACATCATCGTAACGCTGTGTTTCGGAGTGTGTTTTAATTGAAAGCTTATGACCTTGTGGAGCAATAAAATGAAAACATTTTCATATGGTGTATTTGTTCTCCCCTTCCTTGATTTTTTCAGCTTCACGCGTTTACCCGTAAAGCTGAGTAGAAAGTACCTACAGTCAAGACATTTCGTTCTCCATTTTTCACCCGAATTTAAGACATTGTGAATCGAATGAATGAGTGGTGGAAGTCAACGCCGCAATTGGCACACCGAGTAAATGAGAATAATTAATTTCCCAGGTGTGTTTCGAATCCATAACCATTGCGTTTGCAGCTAGATGATGTCTGCATATTAGATAGTAATATTCAATACGTCAGATTGTCTAATAAATCTGTAGAAATAAGAAAAAAATAAGAAACCTATTTTGAAAAGTAAGGTTTATCGACTTAAATATAAGTCGAATTGATAACTTCCTATTCTTCTTCCGACTTCTGTCGGTTAAAAATATTAATATATTATGAAAAACAACTTGAATTACAACAAACACTACTGTTAAGAAAGTTTGCATAAATACAGTAGTCAAAGGTTAAGCCGTTTCTGAGATTAACGTGCACAAGCGCACAACCAAAGAAACAAAATTTCAAAAAAATACTGTTTTGGGTTCTATTATATTGATAAATGCCACTAATAATAGTTTTTCTCATAAATATTTCATGTACAGACAGCTATGGATCTGGGAGTTACAATTTTATTATAAGTATACAATAGAAACTCAATGGAGAATAATCACTAATTTTAAATTCTAGCTCATCGTATTGTCTTTTAAAAACAAAAAATACTTGTGAAAGAATTATTTTGATACGTCTATTAGTTTTTGAGATATTGTCCTTTAAAGTAAGCGCGCGACGCGAGATTCCGTCGGGCCGTAACCGACTCGCGTGACGTCACAGGTCTTGCAAAACTCGCTCGCTCAGTTCGTCTTCGTTCACTCGCAGTTCGCGCTCTTCTTTAGCTGGCGTTCCACCACAAATTTAGTTTCGTTTAATAAATAATATATAGATATATTTTTAAAATCTTTTTTTTTCACATACATAATGTAATAGCGAGCATTGTATTTTAAGATATTGAAGTTTTGATAGTACTTTGTCAAAAAAACAGTTCTATCCTGCTCGGTTTCATGGCGTGTTGTACCAAAATCTTTAGCTTTGATTATTTTTATTGTAGTATCGATACTAGAAAGCTTGAATTTTTTCCAACAACACTTGGCTTGGCTTGGGCGTTACCACAAACTTAATCAGTACTTTAATGGAGAGACTACTCAGAACTTTGATGGAGGCATACAGGAAAAAAAAGAAGAGCTCTGCATTAGATTTGCGGCCTTTTTAGATTTGCAGAAGGCCTTTAACTGTGTGCCTCGTCAATGTATTTGGAGGGCATTGCGATCCAAAGGGATCCCTGAGGCCTATATTGAGATTATCAGAGATATGTACCACGATCCCGCTTTGCGATTCGCGATGGTTAGGACTGCTGTTGGCGACACCAAACCCTTTAGATCACAGTAGGGGGTTCACCAAGGCTCGGCTTTTAGTTCGTTCTTATTTATTGTAGTGTACTGTCACGGCTCACATCCAGGACCAGCCTCCATGGCTGATGATGTATGCCGATGACATTACACTCATTGAAGAGAAGCAACTAATGCTGGAGCGTAAAGTGAACCTCTGGAAGGGTGCGCTTGAGAACGGCGGTCTTAAACAAAATGTGTCGAAGACCGAATACATAGCCTGAGGGAGCCCGGACTCGAGCACTGTCCTTATAGGTCCTGAGCCAGCCGTTAAGTGGGAAAAGTTTCAAGTACCTTGGATCCGTTATGCATGAGTCTGGAGGCATCGATCACGATATCCATGGCTGGATAAACGCTGCCTGGGCCAAATGGTGGGAGGTTATTGGTGTGGTCTGCGACCGCAGAATACCACCCAAGCTCAATGGGCTGATATATAAGAGCATCATCTGACTGGTTCTATTATACGGCAGCGAATGTTGGCCAGCACTATCTCGGCACGCTGAGAAGCTTCACGTCACGGAAATGAAGATGCTGCGGTCTGACGCATTCGAGGTAGTCTTGGGGTCCATGACGTAGCGGATAAGCTCCAAGAGCGTGGCCTAAGATGGTATGGCAACGTTGCGCGCCGGCGTAGGAACTATGTCGGATGCAAGTTCCTTGCTATGTCTGTCCTGTCCCTGGAGCTAGACCTCCGAACGCCCAAGAATGCGGTGTTTGGATGTCGTGATGCAGGACATGAGTGCCAATGGTCGAACCACTCAGGACGTTACAGATCGTGTAAAGTGGAGTAGGTTAAGCAGGAAGGCAGACCCTGGCAACATACGCCGGGATTAATGCCAAGAAAAAGAAGACTTGGTTGCAGTTGTTGAAAACTCGTCGCTTCGACGATGTAGCCCATTATAAATGCCATGTTTACATGGTATGTTTACAATCACCTCTGATGGCGGCACAATCTTCGCAGATTACATATAAACTTATTGCTTCTTTTCATTACATTCTAAGCTGCAATAATATAGTTTAATACGTGCACGGTGTTTTGCTGTAATCTACATTTGGCAATACATACATAACCTACTCTTTTAACTTATACGTACGCAATAGCACGCAATAGTACGCATCATGACCATAACTCTCTCTTGCCGATCTTCAATAATCACAATAAAAATAATATTCAGATATACATATATAAAAATATTAAAAATCTACATTAATAAAAAATTGTGCATGCTCAACTTACTGCATGAATTTAGTTATATTATTATTATATTTTTTTCACTTATAAAACAATCTTACTACTTTGAACTTGAATAAAAAGCTTGGTACTTTTAACGCAAATAGCGTTATCTACAATATGAAACTAGTTAGGTTGGGTTACATTACAGTTTTAAATAAATAATTTCAAATAAAATAACGTAAGATAGTTATTATCTACCCCAAATTGTCATAATATTACTAGTTAGACAACAAAACTTAGCTTCGCATTTTTACCACTCGCATTTCTGCGGCGACGAAATCACTATTTTCCGATAAATAATCGGCAACCATAAATCCATCTATTACAGGTAGGTTATCCGATTGACCTTTATCGAATCCTTCATCTATTTTAATTAATTGTATTAACACTAAACACAAGCGAGTAACAAACAAACAAAGTACTGCGCGAGATCTCCTATCACCGTTGGCGACTAGTGAGTTCTGCCAGACCTGTGACGTCACCGCCGGCCGCGGGACTCTTAGCGGCATTTGAAATTTTTGCAAATTTCAAATTCCTGTAATATCATAACTACTTGATTATTTTTAATGAAACAAAAACTAGTGTATTTGTATACGTAAAAACTTTACTGTAACGAACTTTGAAGCATTATTTCATACCTATTACCATTCCTCATTATCGGTTCCGCCGGCCCTCGGTTATACCGTACGGACGCGATTATCCGGACTATCAACTTCGATAATTATTTTATACAAACTACTACAGAGAAATCTAAGAAAATTTATATTTATTAGATTATCCGGATTTTCGATTATCCGAATCACTAACGACAATTAGACCGGTTAATCGAGTTTCTACTGTAAGGAAACTAGATGGAGCTACTTTACGTATGTATAATAAAGTAATGTTTGTTGTTCATAATACTATTATATTCTAATAGGTATAGACTTACAGTGTGTAATAAATGTATTTAAAGTAAAAATAATATATTAGCATATTTTTCGGTAAAGACTAGATTGTATATGAATATTATACCGTATATGAATATATACCGGTTTTCTTTTGCAAGCTTCCCGCTTTATTCCGCATGTAGGAGGGTGGGCAGAGAGAACGTAGTTTCAAGACACTCTGATTTCTACTTTCGACTCGTAATCGATACATTACTACGATTGTGGTAACTAGCGTAACTTAACACCGTCCAATATATCCTAACGGAGAAAATAAACATTTTTCTTACCCCGTTTTAGAGCTGATCATCATCAGACATTCTTATATCGTAGCACATTTTATGTATAGATGTTTAATGCTAATATAATTAGCACTTGCGACATACCACAGTGTCTACCCACCTACTTAGTATATCTAAAAAGTTTATATAAAAAAAATACTTATTTTTACATGCACTTCATACTTGCTGAGCATTAAATAAAGGTCTTCTTCTTCGTGTCAATGATTGGAGAATTCATCTATCTATATATTATTCTATCTGCAATTAGGTATAATGGTTTACATTTATAAATAATGTATTATATACTTACTTATAAATAATTATAGAAAAAAGAAAATATCACATATTATAAATCCTATTAATAGATTTACTACACAAGACAGCACCTTCACTATCCTTTTTAATTTAATATTGTATAGGTACGTACACACAATGTTTCGAGAATTTGGCCGAAAGTGGGGAATGGAGTGTCTTAACATTAGGTTCCCAGGGTCCCTCTGCCCATCCTGCTTTATGTGGAACACAGCGTGAAGCTAAAGAAAAAATATATGAATAATAATAAATAGGTAATATAAAGTTAAACCTAACCTTGGCAATCTTTTATGAAGGTTTTATACATTTACATTTATTATATTTTGCAAGAACTGCAAATTTTAAATAGCAAAACTTACAAATATATTTTTTCCATTATTATAAAAATTACGTAGTTAATGGTAAACATAGATAATACATATTTGAAGTCATAAAACACGCAGACGTTTATAGGACGGCCACGACTCGTTGACCGTACTGTACATTTGTGTTTGCTTTGTACTATTTTTAACACAAAATCTTAATAAAATCGTAGCAGTAAAGTTTTTTAAATCTGTTTTGCGTCACATTCAGTCTTCAATCATTAAGATTGGAATATTATTTTGATATCGACTAATTATTTTGTCGTGATTACATTGTTTTCTTTAATTTAATCTCATATCCACTGAATTTATGTAAATGATAAAAGATAGATATTTTTATGTCTTAACAATATCTAAGTACACGTCGTGTTATTGCCAAAGGACAAAAAATTAAAAAAAAGCCAAATGTCATTCAATGTCAAAAATTAAGTATTCTTGATTTTCGATTTTTAAAAAGAATTACTCAAAGATGTTTTGTAAACGAAAATATGAGTTCGTTCGTTCGTTCGTATACGCCATTAGTTTATTCATATATTCTATTTTATGAATTATAACTATAGAAAAAAGCATAATAAATAAAAAAACGCTTGAACACGTTATTTATTTAGGTAAGTCTTAAAAATATTTTATATATTGCACAAAAGTTTTCGAAATTAGCACTTGAAGGTTACGAATAAGCCATTTTTAACCGACTTCTGTAAGAAAAGGAGGTTATCAATTCGACTGTTTTTCTTTTTTTTTTTATGTTTGTTACCTCATAACTTTTGACTGGGTGAACCGNATAAATATCTCGAGAAATATAACATAGGTAACTTACATTGTCCTTTATATCTATGTAGGTATATGCGTAATACCTACAATGACCTCTGTGACCTCTTGCGAGTTGTGAAACACTCTTGCCTTACTTCAGTAAAAACAACAAATTAGCAGCTGCAATTTGATTTAGTCTCTTGTATTGTAATTTTACTTTTAAATTAATATAATAAGTACAGCCTACCCATACTGTCATTATCATATTTTTTAAGAATTCAACGACATCTAATATGTTAAAATTAAAAGGGGTCCAGCTGTTTAGACTAGTTTGCCAAAGAGATGAATATACATGCATTCTACGCTCGAAAATCATTTCCCTCCTTCTGCCAAGTCGGATAAAAAAAGAGCTATAAATAGTCATGACCTTACATGTAAAATGAAAAAGACAAAGAATCGTGTGAATAGGTACTCACTTCTTTATATACTTTATTATAAAAAATAAATAATTATTATAATTTATTAACTTAAGATGTGATAAAGCTAAATATAGATTGTAATTGCAATACAGTATGACATTTTTTTACCTAAATATTTTAATGTCGGATAAAAACAATCTGTAATTCTTGTTTAGCTCAACTGGCACGTTCGGAACGCCAGATTTAAAGGACCATATCAATTCTTGTTTATTGATAATTATTCTTTTCTTTTAGCATATAATAATTACTTCTCTATGCTATTAGGTATGGCGTAGTTGTATAGATAGTGATTGATGGCGATTGTTGTTGAAGGCATGGAGCAGGGTAGCCAGAGCCTCTGCCTACCCTGCTGCGTACCTTGCCTATGCCGCAGAGGGAACCTAGTGTTAAGATAGTCCGTTCTCCACTTTCCGCTGAATTTTTTGTGGAGTGATATAACACCACTTTACTAAAATGGATATAGGATAATAGATTTACATCAAATGCGTCCAGTACCCTGTGCCTCAGTAATAATATGGTTTGCCTCTTACAAAATCAATTCAGATTCGACGTCTTTCAATGTCTTCAATTACTTCTCGACCACTGAGTCCATGGCAGTCAATATGACATAACTATGAACATAAAACGGTGAAAGGTACTCGTCAAGCGACTTTCGAATGTGTACGGTTTTTTAAGTTAATGTTAATAAGTTATTTTAAAAATTACTTTGTAAAATAATTTTTAGTAGTAGCGTAAAGATGGAGGATATTGGCCATTGTGGCGCTCAACACCCCGCTATCTGGGCAAATGCGTGAAGCTGCTCGATGAGTGATAGAAATTAAAAGTTGTAAGTAATTATTTTCTAGGCGCGACTAGACAACAGGTTCTCTTTGCCTATTTTAAAAATAAATAAATAAATTTATATAAAGTTGAAATAAATCAATACAAGATCGAATATCTACGCTCATGGCGATAGAAAAAAAATCGTAATCCTCATAGGTTTTTCAAATAGTAATATTTCCATGGAAAATTATGTTTCAAAAATACTTTTTTACTTTAAAATAATTAGAAACATAATTTTCCATGGACACATTATTAAAAACTTTTGTGGATATCGATTTTTTTCTATTATTATTTTTATTGTACTACATATCTAATTTATCATTATTGTTTACTATAAAATATTATCAAAGTTTCAATACATTTTTATCACATTCGCACTTAAATAATCATATCACTTATAAACTCAGATAATAATTAGATAAAAATGTACTAGACATTGTAATTATTTTTATTTGCTTTTCATACCCCACATTGTTGTTAGGTACCTAAAGCTTATTATATTTATATCCTTTTACCAAAATACGAATAACGCTATTAAAATTTTTGTCATTGAAACTTCCAAAGGCTTAAGCAGACGTTTAGTGTAAAAACACTCCGTTGCTAATTTTTCACCTTCATTTTATAAATTTTGCGTGATCAAAATTATTTTTGAACCTGGTTAAAGCGAATACGTTATTTATATTTTTTTGTGGGATACATTGTGACGCCTAAAAAACATACTACATAGTCGAAACGGAAAGGTTGTGAGTTCGAGACCTGGTATTGTTTATATTTAAAATATAAGCTTAGTTTATAACACTAAATCACTAAAATATACCTACTTTACAATAAATATACTTTTGAGTCTTTTGTGTCGCTTCCGGCTTATATAGTCAAATACTTCATTGAAGATATAATCTTAGTAAGTATTTACTCATGCAATCTTAATTATAAAGACGATGTTTCGCAATTCCAACATGCAATGAAGCTTTTTTTTTAAATTATAATAAACTCATGTAATAATAACATTATAAACGTGATAACCTATTGCAGGTTGTGGAAATGAAATATTTAATATTTTCATTTTCCTCGCTGAGGTAACGAAGCAATGAATTTTGCCTCTAAACACGCAATGCCTTCAGAATTCAATGGAAACTGAGGAACAGGTCTTAAGGCAACAGACTGTCTTAGTACTAGGTGCCCAGTTGCCGAGGTTACCTTGCTATGAGTGGGGTACAGTAAGAAGTTTAAAAAACAGTAGGATCATTTGAGTGCGAATCGTTCAGGTGGCACTATGAACTTCTTTAGAGATCATAAGATGAAATTTTCAATGGTAATTTATTAAAATCATAAGAATTGTAGTTTATGATAATTCTTGATACCTACATTTTTCCAACTTCACGCTGTATCTCTTATTTCCTCGAGAGGGAATCGAACTCCCAACCTGTCGCGTTTACATTCACACGGCCCCTGAGCCATGACTGGCCTGGTTACCTGTACATAAAATGTTACATTTGTAAAGTTGGAACGAGGAAAAAAACAAGTTTAACGTGCCTACTGAAAGATCACTCGTGGACAATAAAAAATATACAATGCAATTAATATCAAGACTTTGCAAGAGCATTTCAAATAACAAATAAATGCACGATATCGAGCTATCTTTGTTGGACTTTTTACCCTCAAGCTTATAGAAGTAGGTGCAAACTGCAGTTTTACCATTAAATTCAAATATACGTTCCTACTACCTATATAAATATAAGTAGAATTTAAATATAATGTAATTTTTTTTTGTAACTTTATTATAAACTAGTTTTCACCTGCGGTTTCGCCTTGCCATTACCAAATACACCAGAGCGAATATATATGTATATGGTGATGAGCGATGAAATAATAATTCACTCCCCCGAATGGGAACCGAACTCACAACCATCGTACTCAAGCAGTGCCACCGCACCACGACGGTCAGTATATGAAGAAAATAATAAACAAATTATTATTTAAATATCTATGAAACCCAGTCGGAAAGACCATATAGATTTTCCAGGTCGATCTTCCTTCCTTATTTGTTTGTATTGAAGAATTATGTTACGTCATTAACTTCAAGTGCGGTGAGAAATTACCTCAATATTAGGTGTTTATTCATTATCTTAATATTGTAAGTTTTTGTTTGTTAAAATATTTCTTAATTTGATGTGTGGCGTCGGTTGGTTTGAAAAATTCAAAAAATATGATGATTCATGTTAAATTGCATATATTTATTATAAAGAATCAAGCGCTAATTAACGAGACCGTCGTGGCGCAAGGGCCACGGAGATAGTTGCTTCGATTTTTACGGGGGGAACGAATTATTACTTAGGGGCAAAAGCGCAACGTTGAGTGCTTGATAAGATGATAATCGCGAATCGTTCAAAGTTCCAAAAAGAAAATATATCTAGATATGCCAATGAAGCAGTACCAGAAATATGCATAAATATGAAAAACAAAGGTAGTCCTTTCATATATCAGTAGTTGACTAGTTGTAGACGACGTTATGGATATTTGCACAATGGCGTGCAGGAAGTCGTTTCACTTCACTTTCATTTGTGACAGAGGGCCTAACAAAAACACATTGCTTCAGTGTGAATTCTAAATTAAACTTGTTAAAATGTGCGATACTAGCACTAAATACCTAGTAAACTAAACAAAACTGGTTCTAGCATCAACCGTCCGTAAACGCACGGTGGCGGGTGGGGCGATTAGAAATACGATTCGACTGGTAAATACCTATTTATATATTTGAACTCATGGGCCTTGTTGCTGTATTCATATAAAACACATATAATTAAGTAGTAATTATATATACATTGGAGATAAAAAAACCTTAATATGTTTAATATGAAATAAAAGAGATTTACATATAGCAAAATTATCTATCCTTAACAGAATAACGCAGATTAGAGGATCTTAAACATCACACATGTATATAAGTTGTAAATAAAATTTAAATAGCACATTGTTACTTGTATTGTAATTAAACAAACTTTTAATCAATTCTTACGTTGTATTATACAAAATAATGATAATTCAGTAATAATAATTCAATTCATAAAAGTATGCTATTTCATCAGTTTTCTTACAACGTTATTATGTAAAGTCATCACCCGTCAACGGCCTTTACAGACAATTAACTTTTTCTAAATATTTTAACATAATAAACTGCGTTAACATTTCATAATTTAATTTTCGCTTTAGCCCTACATTAAAACTAAATCTTTTGCAAAGCTGTAACCTTAATTTAAATTGCTACAGTGAATAGAAGTCTCTTGTTTTAAATTTTGTAATAAATTTAAAATGTAATAAAATAAAAGAAATTTTAGTAAAAAAAATATATTTAATATATAAAAATATTTAATCAACAATATCAATAAAAATAATAATTATATAGTGCAATTTACATAATGGAATGATTTAACAAAATCAAAAAATATATAAAAAAAAGTGAAAACTTATTGCACTTTCAAATGACATTGACACTTAAAACTGAATTAATTGTGACGTAATATAAATGCCCAGCCCATCCATATCCCACAGATAATATAAATATATATTTTTTATTTATAATTTCGAGCGTATAGAATCGATTTTGCCGGCCGCGGATTTCTGTAAATCTGTCAGTTTCATTGCAAGGCCCATGTTGCCTTGTATTTTAATTTTTCCCTGGAAGAAAGCTTTTTGGGGATTTAGTTTTCCAGAGATCAAATCCGCTACGTCCTCGTCGTTTATCGTAAACGTTACGTCACATTTGTCTTTGCCGTTATATTGGACGTTGCCCTTACCTTCCTTCGCGTTGATTACCCAATAGCCTTCGTCGCCGTTGGGCCCATTCCTGACTTTGAAACCGTATATGCCTCTAACCTTCTCAATGAGTTTATCTTCGTCATTTTTCATCGCCTCCTCGAGTATTTTCATGTATTTGTATACTTTGAAGTTGTCCGGGTTCTCCGCGATCGCGGCGACCTGGTTGGGGAGGGCATTCGTGAATCCTTTGCGGTACATGGCTATGACGACTGCTCCACCGAGACCTAAGTTGTGTTGGAGGGCGATTCGGGCGCGAGGTACCTGTGAAAAAAAAAATACTGTTAGTTACCTATGCACTTTTACTTTTGTATATGGTTACATTTTAAATAATTACACAAGCAAAATTTAAAACAACGCCTCTCTATAATAATCGGTTCAGTGGTACAGTCCGATTATAGGAGTGTCGGTTGTGGGTTCAATTCCCACTCGAGAAAATTAATTACTTATTTTCTGCACTCTGGCAACAAGACAAAGAGCGAATTGTGACAAGAAAAATTGTGCGATACGTGGGGAATCGATTTTATTTACTCCTCTGCCTACCGAATGAAGCTAAGTTATTATGATCTAAATTGATTTACAAAACGTGCATTATACCTAAAAGCATTAAATAAATAATTTATTTTAACAGATAATATAATATTATTTCAACAATAAAAATAATAATAATAATAATTGTAATTTAATAACTGTGTGGAAGAGATAATGTGTAATCTTTGGCACTGGGAGCTTATTAATAAACATGGAGGTTAAAGAGCATTGTCCTTTGTACTTTTCTTTAAACAAATATTACAAAAACATTTACATTGAGTTACACAAACATAATGTAATTTCAATATGAATAACAAAAATAATTTGGAAAAATATAGAAATACTTTTTTCTATGTGTGTAAAAATAGAGGAGGCTGTTGTGGTGCATTGGCAGAAACATGTGAATTTAAACATCATGGTTGTAGATTTGATTTCTGGCTGGGAAAGTAAACTATTTATATAGCAAAAGTGAGGAATGGAGTGTTTTAAAACTAGTTTCCCTCTGCCTACCCTCCTATATGCGGGATATACTGTGAAACTCAAAAAAGAACAAGAAATATAAATACATTTTCATTATATATAAAATATTGTGATAGTATAAGCAATAAGAATGATAGCCAAAATTTGTAAAACAAAAGTATCCAATTTTCAGTGCCGACTTGAGATATTGTCTATTACATGGTGAAAATATGTAATTTTATTTCCCAGAGTGAGAATTGAACCCACAATCATTCCACTACTCCACAATGGCCTCAAATGAGAAACAACTTTAAATACAAAATCAACGAACAAAGTACAAAGAGGAAAAACAATTAACTTACATATAATAGCAAATATTACATAATTTAAAATACCAACAAGTTCAATAGTTACAATTCATGATGATAAGCAAATTTATAAAATGTTAATAATAAATTGAATTGTGGACTTTTTATACATAATTTTGAAAAATAACCTGTTTCATTATGCAGTGTCAACTAACTTTGTCTTTTAAATATTATTACTTCCATAGATATCACTAGAAATATATATTTTTAATATCTTATTACTAGGTTACCCGTGAATGTGAATAAGAAGAGTGTATAATTTTATAAAATTTTCATGTGTAATGTTAAAATTTGTTATTATGCTGGAATATCTACTAAGTTTCTGAGTAGTATTTGTAATTTATCTAATGGCTGCCCTAAATACAAATCATATGAATACAAGCTCTTGTCTGTTACATTACAACAGGAATTTGACATCTGTTACCACATTTACAATACATAACAAACCTGTCTCTCTCCTGCTTCACCACGCAGTTGCCATACAAGTTCAGCACATTGAGCGAGCCCAGTTGCTCCTAATGGATGCCCTTTAGCTATCAAACCACCACTGGGGTTTACTACTACTCTTCCTCCATATGTATTATCACCTGCATCTACAAATTTTCCAGCTTCCCCTTCCCCGCATAATTGAAGACCCTCATATGTTATTAATTCATTGGCAGCAAAACAGTCATGTAACTCAACAACATCCACTTGCTTTGCAGATATTCCAGTCTTTTGATATAATCTCTTAGCAGCTAGAGCAGTCATGTCAGCCCCTGCAATTTTTATCAAACTGTTTTCCTCAAAAACAGCTTGAGTATCTGTTGCCATTTCCATACCAATAATCTCAACAGCCTTGTGTTGCAATCCATACTTGATTACAGCCTCCTCTGACATGACCACTGCAGCTGCAGCACCATCGCTAGTTGGACAACATTCCAACTTTGTAAGAGGGCCATAAATTTTACGGGAGTTTAAAACCTCTTCGACAGTGTATTCCCTACCAGTTTGAGCCCTTGGATTCTTTGCGCCGTGTCGGTGATTTTTAGCGGCGATCTTCGCGAAATGTGTTTCTGTTGTGCCATACTTTTTCATGTGTTCCATGCCAGCGTTACCAAAATATTGCGCTGTCATCGGAGCCGCAGTGAGTTCTGCGATTTCCGCCATTTTAAGAGTATGCCTATCTAATGGGTTTGTTCTATCTGTATAAGCACCACCACCGAGGGCTCCAGGGGTCATTTTCTCGAACCCTACAGCGAGTATTACATCAGAGATACCACCTTCAATGAGTTGTTTTGCGAGGAAAAGAGCGTTTGAACCTGTGGAACAGTTGTTGTTGACATTGTATATGGGTATGCCGGTCATGCCGACCTGGTACAGTACTCGCTGGCCACAAGTGGAATCGCCGAAGACGTAGCCGCAGACCGCTTGTTGGACATCGTCGTATCTAATACGAGCATCAGCGAGCGCGTCCACGACCGCCTCTTTGCCTAGATCTGGATAATCTTTTCCACTGTTTGGTTTGACGAATTTCGTCATACCTACACCGACTACGTAAACTTTTCTAGGCATTTTGGTATTTTATAATTACCTCGATTAAATCTGTGTCGAACTGCGTAGACCACTGCGATAGGTAGATAGATTTATTCAAATATCACTTCCTGTTACTCCGAGCTAATTACACACGTCTTGAACTGAGCACAAATGCGATATAATATTGATAATTATAATAATTATCTATCACTAAGTTAATGTATAACGATAAAATTGCACGACCGCCAGGTCAACTTACACGTAGTCACGTGATCACAGTCCAACTCGAAATGAAATGAAACAATATTATAAAATAAAATGCGAATGACAAGCCATCTCTCGCGGCTTGTGGAATTTGAACCCTACGCAATAACAGCATCGGATACTTGTATAGAAATAAAATGTTATCCTTGAGTAATATATGGTTTAAAATTATAAAAAATAAAACCACATAGTGACTTTATTTTCTATTCCGTTTATATGTTTTTTATATGTCAATAGGAAACATTGATTAAATATAACTTTACAAGTATATAGGTAAAAGGTTTTTTTTGTATTTGTACATTTTTCTTATATGAAATGAAAGAAAATAAATAATACAGTTTTGAATGTATTTTTTATAACTTTTAAAAATGTGTAAGCCATGCTTAGTGTTAATAATTAATTTATTAGTGCATGTATAAAATACTGGCACATAAAAATGTAAAATATATTTTTTAAAAATATTGCACCGTCATTATATTTTATTTCGAAATCTTAATGACTCGTATACTTTAAAAAATTATTTGTATTTTTATATTTTTTTTGGTTTTTTAAAGTAAAATTGTAAGAAGTATGGCTCTAGACAGGCAAAAAATATTAACTGAATTAGGAAGTGTAATTAGCCAGTTGAAAAATGCTGATTGGTAATTTATAAAATACTTAATTTTATGGTATTCGTTTCTATTATTCTAGTAATTATATATATCTTATAATTAAAATTGAGTGGTGTGAGTTAATGATCCAACGTTAAACTATTGCGGCACTCGATTTAATTTCAGACTATATACTTCTATTATTAAGATTTTGTCTTTGACTACTTAAGTAATTGTGTAAATTTGTATATTTTTTACTCGACTATCTGTTTATGTAATTTATTTACTTATTTTTATAGTGGCTGCATGGGAAAACTATTTGAAAATAATAGACAAATGCCTATGACATCAGGTCATCATTATGAAGCTTTTGGCAGCCATAGGCCAAATTGTTCCGAACGTAGTCATAATATGGCAAGCAACGCTCACACTAACATGCACTTCCCATGTATGGGCGGCTGTAATGCTCCTAAACTTTATTCAGAAACATATAACTATTTAAGCGAAAATATGATGAAACCGACTGTTCAAGAAGTATACGATGATTTAAAAAGTATAACACCAGCGAATACAATTATGAATAATCCGGCGGCGATGAATAAAATGGGCTTAAGTAGTGGATGGGAAGGTGGACAAAGTACAGACGCACAAAGTGCTGGTGCACATCCGTATAAAATTTGTAACTACAATGAACAAAACGCAGTCCCATCAAACAATCCTCAAATAAATCAATTTGGTGGAATTGGGCCACAAATCATGAATATGTTACAAGGGAATAATGCAAACACTACACATCAGAACGGTCAAATAGCTAAGCCGTTTGATGCCCCTCAATTGTCACAAAATGAAAATATAACACCTTCTCCAGCCCATTTCATGAAACATCATAACATAGAACAATCTAACCCAACAAACCAATTTATGAATCAACCAAATTTAATAGCTAATCCCCCCCAACAAAATATGACAAACAATCAGCCGCCCAATCCAATTAATACTAACCAGCATTCTTATGGGCAACATGCGCAGGGCATTGCAAAGTTTAATGAAATGTTCCCAGGTGTAATGAAAAATGATTTAGGTTTCGATCCTATGTCGATTGCAATTCAAATGAATCCAGCAAATCAAAAGCAAGCTGCTATGCAGTCAATTCGTGACATAATGTTTAATAAAAATACACGTACACAGGACAATAACGCTAACGTAAATAATTTACAACAGCCACGAACAGAAAGTAATATGCCGTTTAAGCAAACGTACACTAAAAGTCCTACTATTCCTAATGAAGCAAACTTTGCTAATCAACCACTTAACAACGTGCCTGGTAATCAACAAATATCAATGCCCATTGAAAACATTAACAAGTCAGGACTTGATCAAACAAATTATCAGGTATTACCGGCGGCTAACCAACAGCAACAAATGCAACAACCTATTCAATATCAACAGAACGTCGATAAGCCAAATACTGCTGCTGTGGTAAATCCACCCTTCCAAACATTACCGACGGTTAACGAAAACAATGAAACAGCTTATGGTCAGACAGCAAATGACGTACCCAACAATGGAAATTTCCAAAATATAAACGAGCCAATTTATCCAGTAGATACAACGAAAAATATAACAAGTCAAAACTACGGATATAACACCCTTGGACAACCAATTAAAATGTTACCAGCTAACTCTTATCACACACCTGTACCTTCGCTACCGCAGACTTTATCTCCACAGCCTACCATGAAATATAACAATGGATACTCAAAATATAGCAACGTAAAGTCAACAGTTAGTAAAACTTCATTGCTGGCCAATAGACCAATTGGTACAACTCCTAGCAGAAATCAAATGCAGCAAATGAATAATCAATACAAAGGATCTACTTCATATACGCAGCAAAATCTCAACATACCAAGGAGTAGAGAAACTAATTCGGACGGAAAATTACATGCCTCGCAGATGAATCCAAATACGCATAATCAAATTCCGGTGGAAAAGATTGGTGGCGATAGTACAATGAACAATCCGATACGAGACCAAACTATTTATAAAACAGGTGAAGTAATGGAACAGATTGGTGATGCACCAAGCGCAAAGCCCATAAATGATTCAGTGGGTCCTCAGGTAAATGTAACTAACCAATTATAATTAACTGTATACTTAGTCTTTGTTTTTCTAGGAATACGTTTAATATATGGAGATGAATCTGTGATGTCTATTTAATGAAATGTTTTTGTATTTGCAGGACCCAATCATTGATCGTAAATATAGAAACGGTTTACAGGACATGACATTTACATCGTCTCCAATATCCGCTGCCTGGTCGTTCCATGGATGCGACAGAGCCCCGCCCTCCGCTAAATATCGATATCGTAATAGATTTTAAAAATTGTTTGTTCTAGTATCGTTGTTTTTGTTTATATTTTATTAAATGTTGTTTTATTTTAAAATCTTGTTTCTCATAATTATTTGATACATTGAGGCCAGTCGTGGTGCTGAGCCACTATTTCTGACTGTAAACGCAACAGGTTGCCGGTTCAAATCAACCTCGAGTACATTATGTAAGGTGGGGAACAGTGTCTTATCACTAGATTTCCTTTGCCCACCCTGCTATGTGCGGAAAACAGCGTGAGTGTTTCTTTTTTTTCTCTATTAATTTTTATTGGCCTTAATATAGTAGGTACTAAGAGACAGTACTTAATATGATATTGTTGCAATACTATACCGTGCTATACATTATTTTTCTATTCATAATAATCTTTAAAATGTGACAAAAATTATATAAAAGAATTTGTCTGATAATTGACTATATGAACAGAAAAAACACTATAGCTCTGTAAATTTTTGCCAAACGCATCTAAAGAAATTGAAGCATCCAAAATTTCCGGTGCTGGCCACGTCTAAAGAAAGATAAACGAAAGCGTTTAAAAAATAATGTAAGTACATTAAAAAATCAAATAAATATAAGTGTAGTACATAGTAGAGGCGTTGTCCCGATTTTCGCGGGACTTCCTGATTTTTAGCCCAAAAATTAAATGTCCCAATCGAGATAGGCATAGTCCCGCCTTTTACGAATTATTCCACGTATTTTAAGAAATCTTTTTTATTTAAGATTTTTAATTAATTACAAATAATTTCACAAATATGTTTATTCGCAATTTACGTATAAGTATTCTGAAGACTTAACTGCGTCATATAAGTATGGCAAACCAAAACAATACCGTCTAATGTTGACGTTTTTCTATTAAAAAACATTTTATTCAATATTCAATATAATATCACCACCGAAAACTTTATTTAAAACTTGAAAAAATGGAATGGCAACGCTGGCAGTCGTAAATCCGTTAATGTAGTAATAAAATAATCATTATTAATCAATATACTTAAATGTGTTATTGATGTAAATATTTAATGTTTAAAAAGAGGAAACTAGTCTCGTAGATTATATTATTTATTAGCATTATTATATAAGTATATAATTAAACAAAGAAAATTAAATAAATACAATGATGAAAAATAACAACTAAACTAATAGCACACATAAACAAGGTATATGAATAGAAAAGATAATTTTAAGTTTAGTTGTAGTCATAAAAAAGCTTTAAGAATAAAAAAGATAATTTTAAGTATAGTTGTAGTCATAAAAAAGCTTTAAGAATAAAAAATATTATTCATTTTACATGAAATGGATTAAGGAAGTATTCAAAAACGAATTTACATTTAGAAAAACGTTTAAAAACTTCCATGTACTCCTTTGACTGTGGTACATTCTTTAAGTGCTCTAGAGCCTCCAATATTCTTTCATAAATAGCACTAATATTATGAAAGTCAATATCTTTATCTATTCTCTCTAAGTTTAATCCGTTAAACATTTTTTTCTGTGATTTAGACAGTTTTTGAATTGGTGGAGATTCACCAGTACATATGTTACAGGAGCACACCTTTCCATGTAATAAAAAATTAGTTACATTTCGTACATGTCTGTTCTCATTTGAACTGAGCCAGTGAAGTCTGAAAGACAAAAAAATATATATATATTTTATGATCACAATATTACTGTTTATTTAATCTATCATATTATACGAAATATTTTCTGACTTCAGCTTTGCACAGATATCGCCCTTTCTACGCCCATAGATTTTGGCACAGAGATAAGAGCATAACCTTAGGAATACCATAATCAAAGAAGAGAATAAAAGTATAATCTATAATAAAAGTATAATCTGAGCTATGCATTTGTGTTAATATATAGTGTAGGTGCAAAATATCACTTGGCCTAAACCCTTTTGTTTTTTTGACAACCAGCCTCTTTTGCTAACAATTTTCTGTCTCTATTTTTAAAGTTACTCACACAAGCGCAAAGCTTAGCCTAAGTTTCAATAACTATATTTACTCTTACTGCTCATATTTTTTTACTACAATTAAAGTAACAGGGCCATGTTGACAGAATTCAATATGAACAAAATATAAAAAATCATATTGTATCAAAAAGTGCCTAAATTACTCCAGGTTTAGTAGCTCTTTGAAAGATATTTATTTATATAAATAAATGGAGATATTTTTATTTCAGTTTAAGTACATGTTATACATGGTAGGAGACCCAGTATCAAGACATTCCATTCCCTGCTTTCTGCCAAAATTCAAGGTATTGTGTGTTAGGTGGCAAAACTGAATGCCACACTGTCTTATCAAATTGAGGAAGTGAAAATAATTCATTACCAGTACCATTGAATCCACAACCATATTATATATAATTATATATTATACACATACTTACTGGAAGGGAGTAGTTATTTCTTCACCACTTTTTATTGATTGCAAAGCAATCAATGATATTTTGTTATCATTATATATTGCTACAGTATTTGGTGTACAGGATTTACTTAATTTTCCAATTAATGAAAAGTACCCATGATTTGGTTTGTCACGATATTTATATTCAGATGTGCTAGTACACTCAGGTTGATAAATTTGATTAGCTACTATATTTATAGACAGAAACATCATTATTCTTCCAAATGCTTGATTAGCCTGTTTTTTTTCATCAATATCTTTTGGAAAAAATGAAGGGATTTCATTTAAATAATTCAAAATAGCCGCACATACAAAACTAGCATCATATTTTACACCATAGAAAAATGGTTTATCATCTTTTTGGCATAGAATAGAAAATAAGCTTTCAACATCAAAAACATCTTTAACTGAGCTTGATCTCATTCTGTCGAGCCCCATGTTAAAAGATGCCTGAATCAATTCCCTCCATGTTTTACAATTTTGTTTCAATTTGAGTGCTGCTTTTATCATCAAATGTGGCAAGGGACCATGACATATTTCTCTAATCACATGCAATATTTGACATTCATATTTGTGATACTCTTTAAAACATTTATTTTTGCATTCTTCATCACAAAAGAGAGCCCAGACACAGTCTTCACATGGTATTAAATTTAATGATTTTTTTTGACAATAATGGCAGCTGTTCAAAGAATATTCTTTTTCAGTGTAACTTACATATGCTGCTTCAGTTGTCAAGACTGATCCAATTTTTACATCATTTGAAGCCACTATTGTAGGTATATCGGAGCTGGTTGCTTTAATTTCAGAGGAGGCACAGGATATATCTGGATTATTAAATGCATGTTTAGTATGCCTTTTAGATACGCCAGTAATAAAACAAGTGGACTGCACTTGATCTGCGGCTAAATGCTCCACTTCCTTTCTTCTTTTTTTCAGCTTATCAACTATGTCTGATGGACAATCCATTGAAAAACAAAAGTCTATATCTTTAATACATGCTTTATAGGATTTCAATTCCTGAAAAACAGCTGATCTATTGCTGATTGCCAATATCAATTCTTTAGAATCTTTTGGTGCTAATAATAAAGCTTCATTGTAGCACAGACACGCAACATCTAAACGACCCCTTTTAAATGCAATATTTCCTTTTTTCCGCATTTCAGTTGATGTTCTCGTATCTTTACTTGGTTTCAATAAAAAAGGCAGTTGGTGTGTTTTTTTAAGCACCTCTAATGCTGATATAACCACATTTCCTAAATCGTCATCATGAAGAGCATTGTATATTTCATCAATGTGATTAGTTTTTGAAAGGAATTCTTGAAATTTGGCTGGTGTTAAAAACATCTTCCTGATAAAATAAAATGAAGATAATTAAATCATATAGACATTTTATTTAAATATTATATTTAATTGCAAAATTGTGAAATGGGAAAAATAAATATGTCCCTTGCTAGCTAAAAAAACTTTTTGGGAGATAACAAAGTATTTTTTTAAATCAACTGCAGTTCTTTCTCGTAAATTATATTCTCGATTTCTCACTGCTATGTAAATCAAAAAATGATTGAAACAAAACTTTTAAGTAGCTATAGTAAGAAATATGTACTTTGTCACCTCCTACATATTGTAGGCCGTTGTGGGGCAGCGGCACAAGGGTATGTTTTCAGGTCGATATGACATGGGTGTACCTTCAAAAAGCGCATCTATCTCCACCTTAAAGGCCGGCAACGCACCTGTAGCTCCTCTGGTGTTGCACGGGGTCCTGGGCGGCGGTGATTATTTACCATCAGGTGACCTGAACCCGAGTTTGCATTGTCCTTTCCCATAAAAAAAACGCGACGGTTGTGGGTTCGATCCCCACTCGAGGAAGTGAAATATTTATTTACGTTTATATTTCCATTTCTTCGCTCTGGTGACAGGGCAAAGCGAGGCGTTGAGTTCTGCAACTCAACACGCAATGCCACCAGGATTCGGCAGAAGGCAGGGAACGGAGTGTCTTAACACTAGGTTCCCTCTGCCTACCCCGCTGTGTGCGGGATACAGCGTGAAGCTGATTTTTCTTTCTATATATTTTATAAATTAATCCTTATTTTTTAACTAACTATAAACTCGATTTATAGTAAATATATCCCGGATATAGCAGACTAGGCAGAACGACGGTAACCTACCCTAGGTTACCTAAGACTCTCATTCCCATTTGTCATTGAATTTTTGAGACGTGTTGATTAGCGGAATTCAACGCAGTGTATGTTAATTATTATAAGTATATAAAAATATACATTTTATAACTTACCAGAAGATTAAATGTTATAATTTATTAATGCTGATGCCTTATGATGCTACAGAAATCTTTTTTAGAATACCCACAAGAATTTAGTACTTGCACCTTACACGTTACACACGAACAGACGAACTGCAATATGAAATAAAAGCTTTGCACAGAATATGATATGCATGATATTACAGTTTCAGATTTCGGTTAAATCCCGATCATAGACCAGGATTTATGTTTTTTACGTTAACTTGAAATATTAAAGTTCAATTATTTTTAATATTTATATTTGTTATAATAAAATTAAATTTAAAAAGTATTATAACGTTCATTAAATGCTTGAAGTTGATTAATCTATAAAGTCTCATTACCGTACCGGTAAGCTGGGATACAATAACAATACAATTCGCGGGGCGAATAGACATAAAACCGGGATTTTTTTTATTTTATAATATCCAATGATTTTCATTATGATAAATCAAAGTTATCAATAAATCAAATTGTTTGTTCCTTTTTAATTAAAAACAAAGTTTTCGTCATAATATTGGGTGATGTATTCACATTAAGTGTGAAGATTTTTTTGGATTTTTATTTTGCACTGAGTCGTAAGACTATAAAAAGATATTCTGCGTGTTTCAAGTATTCAGAAGTACTGCGACCTCGGAACTACACTCCTTCCTCAGCGCAGTCCGCTGCATATCAGACCGTGCATTCGGCAAAAATATTTCGTCTCTTTTTAAATCGATAGACAGCTTCCGGGATGGTTGGCAGTGCCGCTAGTTTATTGGAGTGTCTTAACTATTTCGCCCTTCAACTATTTTTTCGGTCCTGGTACAAATCTGATCCTTTATCCTAGACGGACGGCCATATATATGGGGCTCATATTTTTTGCAAGTACGTAACCGAGTACAAGGAATTCCCCAGTATATTAATCTGCCGCCCTCATGTAAATTCCGAAAGTCCCCTCTTCGGCTCCTGTATCAGAAACATTACATTGTGAGAGCAGTTATTGAATATATAGTAGGAAAAATAAAATAGACAAAAATCTCATTCGAAACTTAACTCAATTCAAAACCCACATTTAGATCTTAGATTAAAAGTTTAGATTAGATCTTAAATACGGAAGATGATAGACGAAAAATATATCAAAGAAATAAATAAATTTTACAGTCTACACTAGCAATTTCTTAAAACCCAAATCAAAGCCAAGTAATACCGAAACTCTTACTAAAATCTTAATAGAAGAAAAAATAGGGCGTACAAAATATCTCGGAAAAATTTAATAAAATTAAAAACAAGTCAAAGAAGAACGAAGTATATTGAGAGTGCCGTTGAGAGACCATAATAGAACAGAAAACATTAGATCAATAACGAAGGTCGAGGATATAATAAGAAAAGTTAAACCGCTAAAATGGCCATGGACAGGACACATGACAAGGGACAGCACCATAAAATGGATTAAATTAATTACAGAATGGCAACCACGAGATGGTAAAAGAAGAAGAGGCAGATAAGTCATAAGGTGGATGGAAGATATTAAAGTTATTGGAGTGAATACCTGATCAAGGAAAGCCAATAATAGAGAGGAGTGGAAAAAGCTGGAAGAAGCCTATGCGTAAAATTACGGTTCATTAAGCTTGGAGTACTTAGATAAGATATGACATAATTACATAATGCTTAGTTAAATGTTTACTTAGGTTAGATAAAGCTTAAAATCAGCGATAAATGTCACAAAAAAAACATTATTAATCTGTCATTTATTTTTAATCTGTGAGACATTGGTAAATTGGTATTCGCCATTCTTACTTGTCAAGTTGTTTAGAATCCGGATTGGAAGGTTCATTTAGCTACTAGAGATTTCGATTTTTCAACGATCGTTTTAACGAGGACACGAAGCTCATTCAATTAAATAATTTTTGTTTTATATTTAATTCATTGTTATTTTTCATTAACTAACGGAAACGAAAGTTGTTAAAGGAATAAATAAAAAAAATGTCTCTGTTTGGATCTTTGATGGCCGACGTGGAGGATGATCCGTTTTTTGGGTAAAAGAATATTATTTAGTAATTTGTCTAATGTATTACGTATTTCTATGCTTTTAATTTTTACAAATTTTAACAAGAACATGAACAATAGGGAAATATTGCGTGTTAACAAAAAGGTACACGGCAAACATTAGCATCATATTAAATGTCAAGTATTTGAAAAGATATAAGACATGAAGTTTTTCATCAACCTTCTTTCAAATGATTACATTTAGTTGTACGCTACAACTTATTGTTAAATTATAATGTAACATCATCTTTATAGCTATGTTTTATACCATTTTTTGTGACAGATCACATATGCGGCACATGCGACAAATGAACAACATGATGAATTCTTTCTTCTCGGATCCATTTGGCATGTTGAGTGAAAGTCCACTGTCAATCATGGGCTCTCGTCGCAGCAATTCCCTCATGCCGTTCATGCCTCCAATGCCTTCTCTGAATAGATTATTTACAGGTATTATTATTTAGACACAAAAAATATATGCATTATTGCAAAATGGTAATTGTAATACATAATAATTTATGTCCTTGTTTAAATTATTGTGAAAATTACAATGGTTGTAGGTTCAGTCCTCACTTGGTGGAACAATAATTGTTCCATTAATTTAAATTATTTTTGTCGAAAACAAAACTCGGATATATATTATCTGAGATATATTTATTCAACATTATTATAAATACATGTGAATGAAACTATTATAAATACATGTGAATGAGACTTGAAACTCTATATTATGGTGCCTTCATAAAGATTGATGACACACACAGTTGGCAGTTGCTATAATATTTCCTTGTGGGTGGGTGAATGTTTGTCTAAGAATTTTTGTCCAGGTGGAAAACATTTTTATGTTCTTAATTTTTAAGCTTTAGTTTTGAAAAGCTACAATAATTTTATATGGAATATTAATCATAATTCTATTTAATATTTAAATATTTTTGCTTATTAAATTTTTCATTGAACACACAACCATGGCATTACATAACTATACTATAATGATATTTATATTATTTTTAAAATTACATTATACATTCTTCAAAACCAAGACTAATACAAAATTTATACCAAAATAAAGTAATAATAAATATATATTCAACATTTTAAGGTCCACTTAAGGCCATAGGCACATGCATGTGTCTGTAAAGGTGACAGACAAGTTGTAATTTTATTTTCATTTCCGTAAGGAGCCATCCTAATGCTGTGCTTTCTTTTGTCCAGTAGTAAGTAAGAAAACCATTCATTCCCCCAAAGAAAATCAAACCCACAACAATCATGTTTACCATTGTGCTGCTATGTTTTCTATTAATAATTTTTAATGTTAAAATAAAATTTTCAGCGGATCTATCAGATGGACACATGAGTGCCGGCAGCTCTTTTTCAAGTAGCACTGTTGTTATGTCCAGTGGAATGAATGGAAGTCCACAGGTTAGTGTGTTATACGGCACAGTAAACATTCTGAAACTCGTACTTATAAACAAATGAAAATGGAATCTCAACTGAACCCGGGTTTAGGGTGTGTTTTTAGTTTTTTTTATATTAAGGATTTTTACAATAATATAATAGAACTTATATTTATTTACTTAGTTTTTTAAAATAAACTAACCAGTTTTTTATTGTCACTGTGTATCTTATCTTTCACTGCTCTTGTCATGCAATTTGAGGCTGGTGTGGCGCAGTGGCACAAACTTGTGATAGTAAAACCAACAGTTGTGGATGTTGTGGTTATGGGTTCAATCCCCACTGGAGAGAATGAACTATTATTTATTAATTTTTTCATTCCTTTGCCCTGGTAACAAGGGAAAACGCAGTGTTAAGTTCCGCCACTCAACACGCAATGCCTCGAAAAATTCAGACAGAGGTGAACGGATTGTCTTAACATTAGGTTCCCTCTGCCTACCCTGCTGTGTGTGGGATACAGCGTGAAGCTGATTTAATTTTTAATTTAAATACTGTATTCCAGGTGTACAGTTCAACTAGCAGTACTAAAATAGGCCCCAACGGTATCAAGGAGACACGAAAGACGTTGCAGGACTCTCGCACTGGTGTGAAGAAAATGTCTATAGGTAAATAAATAAATAATTATTGCTTATTTTATCATACTGGCAAACAATTGCATCATTATATTATCATATTATATATTTTATTATTATGTTGTGCATAGTGAAAACCAACTTCGAGATTCGTAAAACTAGTCATTAGTCATTCAACTCTAAATATCTTAAACATAGTAAATGTAACATGTAAATTTATGAGTTTTACAAAATGTGGTTAGATAATGAAATATTATGTATATAATATTATAGTGGTTAATTGTGTGTTATTTTAGATTGCAATATGTTGATGTAATAGAAGTTGTAGATATCTTTTAATATTATACAAAACGCCATAGGTGTGGGTTCGATTCCCGCTTGGCGTAATTACGAAACTAAACAATTCGTAATGTCTCCAAAATCAAGCGGTACGTGCGAAACTTAGTGTTTTAACAATAGATTCCTTCTGCTTATTTACTCTGTCATATGAGGGATACACCAAACTAAAGGAAAAAGAAATTTTAGATTTTAATTGTTTCCATATTTCAGTATTTAAAGTAGCTAAGTATTTCTAGTTTACGAAATGACCATGGAAAATTACAATTTTTTTTCTGTCGCAATAGTTAGTTTTAGAATTATTCAAAACTTTAACTTGGTTTGTTTCGAAACGGCGCGGCGGGTCTTTCTTACATAAAAAATGTATGAATCATAGAAAAGATTTGTAAATTGCTTGCAGACTTTTGTAATTATCGTTGTTATCTTATGCTAATATCTATTAATTTTAAGTAAACTGTTGAACGTATTGTTTAAATAAACGTTAAAATTAAGTTTTGCATTGATTGTGATGGTTGATTATCCAAATTTCATTGCTTCACGCTGTATCCTACACAATGGTGTAGGCAGAGGGAACCTGGGAATCTTTCCATCTGCGGGGCACTGGCATTTCACTCATATGTCATCGATGTGCCTCCTTTTCGTACGCAATGCTTCGCCTCCACTTTCTTAATGCGAACAGCTAAAGAGTGGAACTGCCTGCTGAACTGTTCCCCGATAAATACAACTTGGCCCTTTTCAAGGCAGGAGTGAATAGGCATTATCTAGGTAAGCATGCTCCACCATCGTTCGCATCGCCACTTACCACTAGGTGAGATAGCGGACAAATGCTTGCCTATCTACAATAAAAAAAACCTAATGTTAAGACAATCCGTTTCCATTATTGGTGACACGCTCTCGTGACGAGACAAAGCGCTGCGTTTAATTCCCCCACTAAATACACAATTTCTTGAAAAATTCGCGGTGTGCGAGGAGCGGACAACACTTTTAGGTTCTTTCTGCCTACCCTGCTATATATAGCTGCAAAATTAATTAATTTATTTGCCTATCCTATCTCATCCAGCCATCTTATCAGTTATTTTTCTGCCTATTCTGCTGCGGCGTGAAGATGATTTTTAATTTTTTATTTAAATACTATTATTACAAAATTAGGTCACCACATCGGCGAGCGCGCTCATGTCATAGAGCGGGAACAGAACGTGTACTCTGGTGATGCTGAGGAAAGGCAGGAGTTTATCAACTTGGATGAAGATGAAGCTGAAGATTTTGATAAGTTAATATTTTTTTTGGGTTTTTTACACATCTGCTGTATGTATATAATATGTATCATTAAATCTATACTTCTATACTACTATATTATTAAACTGAAGAGTTTCGTCGGAGGCCGTCGTGGTGTAAGAGTACAAGTGTGCGACTAGACGGTTTTTTTATGAAAAAAAAACAAGGCATGGTAGCAAGGATGGTAAGTGATCACCGTCGCTCACGACCCCGTGGAACTTCAGAGGAGCTATAGGTGCGTCGCCGGCCTTTGGTTTTTGTTGAGGGTTCCCACTCGGGAGATTAAAATATTTAATGTTTGTCGTTGAGTTCCGCTACTCAACACGCAAAGCCTCACGAATTCGTCGCAAAGTTGGGAACAGTATTTTATCACTAGGTTCGCAGATTCCTATCTGCCTATACTGCTATGTGTAGGATACAATGTGAAGCTAAAAAAAATAAATAATTAAAATTAAATACAGTAATTATTTAAAAATAATTATTCTTATTTTTTTTTTTCGAACATTCCAGAGAGTTCCAAGAGCGCACAGGCAGCAACCGTCGCGGCCGTGCCGCTATCACGCACCACGCGCCACGCCTCGCTCTGCCGCCCGCGCCCTCAACCGCCAGGTGAGTTATGGTGCCCTGGTATTAGATGTCCAGATCAGGGGATATCTCTTGGGATTTATCCTAAGGATATAGGATAATCAATCCCCTTAAGATGTGACGTCATTTCAATCATTGATTGAAACCACGATTAACGTTAATTGTTAATTGTAGTGCACTACATTAACAAATAACAAATTTTTTATTGCGATATTTGCAAAATTATCAATTGTTAATTGCTATTAAAATTTATCCAACTCTGCTTGATATTTATCATAAGATTGATATTTACCACTACTAAGTGAGTTATGGTCCTCTGGTAATTGATGTCCAGTTAGATATATCTTGGGATTTATCTAGTTCTAGGGAATATATTAATTATATCGAGATAAGATGTGTCTTCAGATATATATAAACTCACCACTACTAGGTGAGTTATGGTGCCCTGGTTCTTGATAATCAATGAGTGGATATATCAATCACATTGGGTGGCATGTATCTACCTAGGGATATGTCTTAAGTGAAAAGATAAAGTCATACTTAGGTTAATGTCTTGTAGGTGGCCAACAAGTTTTTCTTAAGATTTGGTTTGGCATTAAGAAATGTTCTAAAGGTAATTTGATTATAATTTCGGTCGTAATAATATTATATTATAAAGAATTTGTTTTTATGGAAATACTTTCGTTATAAAATATTTTTTAGGGAATTGCAAATGTATGTATATTATTAATTAAAATATAGATAGTAGTGAATTATATGTATATTTATAAGATTATTTGAGTATTTAGTGAGCTTTTTTCTTATTTAGAAAATAAATGCATGTAAAATTAGTAAAAATAAATACAAAAAACAACTTGCTAACCAAATGATATTGCAACACAGAAACAAAATGTTTTTTTAATGTTTAATTTTAAGATCATAATTAATTTTATATAATATTTTTATTAGCAACTTGTATTCTGTGGTATGGTATGATATTGCTATTTTTTGTGTATATGGCTTATTTGTAGTATTTATATTTTATTTTATATATTTTTTATTATTTTTATGGATAGATGTTCTGTTTTTTTATTATTCTTTTATTTGCAATGTTACTGGCACATTGTTTTGTTGTTATATAAGATATCTAATATTTTTATATTCACGCTGTATCCCACAAATAGCAGGGTAGGTAGAGACCAAGGAACCTAGTGTTAACACCCTCCGTTCCCCATTTTCCGCCGAATTCTGTAGGAATTGCTTGAGTGGCGGAGCCTAGGTTTGGAAGGAACGGAGGGGGAACCTAGGTTCCCTCTGGGAGCTTAGCTACCTACTGTGTGCGGGATACAGCGTAAAGCGGAATAATAATAATAAAGTAGTATGGTGATAATGCATGGATATTTTATAAAACACTTGTTTTACAGGTGGTCTTGGTCGGTAACATTTATTATGTTTATTTTAGGTTCCTTATGTGTAACCTTTAAACTTTCAACCACTCAACCCTCTTTATTACGCAGCCAGTAACTGAACCTCAATTTATCATCTATCCATGAATTAATTTAAAGTATTGATTCAGCAATTACTTTGGTAATATGCCAATATCATGTACAATATGCACACAAAAAAATACCCTTCTTGGGTATCAAACCCGTATTCCCTTTACAAAAGTGCTAGTAGTTCAGTAGTTAGTAGGAGGTATATCTTGCAGCGTTGAACGCCGCGCGCGGCCGCAATCCCGCCGTCCCCTGCGCACCGCCGCCAGCCCGCTCGCCTTGCCCTCGTGAGTACATTCACGCTTATCACGCGCTAGCACCTTGTTATGTTTCACGTGTTTAATAATCTAACTGACTAAGTTACATTGGGTTTCGTTTCTTCTTTTGTTTAAGGGTATCACTCATTTTTACGTCATTTTTATGTTGTACAATTTTTTACGTGTGCAACAGTGGTAAAAGGACAGTTTATAATATGAGAGAAGTGTTTTCACGTGATATCACACATCATTGATCACGCAATGCCCATATCACATTATCACAGTACGGTCGACAAGTAGTGGCTGCCCTGAAGTTAGCTGTTGATGGCTAGACAGATTTTGGTCTTAGGATTTTCTTTTACTTTTGATTATGTTCTTCCCGAGTGTATAACGTACATACATTCAGAATGCCTAACATTAAGGCGGCCGGATTTAAAATCCTAAAACAACGTTATCCACTATCAATCACGTTACAATGCATTCCCCATTATTAAATATTTTACATTGGTCTTACATGATGCTAATCGGCCATAACAATGATCATTGTGATAATATTCATTTAATTTTCATTTCATATGTACGTCTTTAATCTTATTAACAATAAAAATATTTATATCTCTTCGTAAAATAATTGAACCTTAGACGTTTATATAAGACGTCTAAAATTATAAAAATACATAATCAGAATCAGAAAATAGATTGTTATTCCAAATTAAGGATATTTTTATACTTATCATATAGAAATAATATTTATCTGTTTTTTGAAAACAAGAAAAAAATTGAAATTGCATGCAAAAATAACTCAAACACACAAAAAAAACAGCTTACTTGATTAAAAAAAGATTGATTTTCTATGCATAGCATAACGTCAAAATACAAATGAGATTTTTTATTAAATTAGATTTATATTTCACATAGATTATATATTAAAAGTATATAATTTTTTAAACATTCCATGATTTCCAGTTCCAGATATTGGAGACGGCGTCACTACTAATGATATAGTAATTTATATGTAAAATATTTATTTATCGCTTCTGTTATATATTATAGCTAATTTATTTATGGTTGTTAGTTTGTTTTTATTGGTAGCATGCACGCTTCTTTAGTTGTTTTTAGAATATTTTTTTTAAGGTTTTCTCGAGTTTTAAGAGTTTTATTTGGAAATTACTATAATTTTTATTATCGGTTATTCCTTCGTGGTGTACATGTAAATTTTCCTGACTATGCCTATATTGCTTGTGGATTTGGATCTCAATCAATATTGCGGTTTCCACTACTCAATAAATATTGTGATCGAAATGGAAACGAATTTCATATTAATATCGATTTTCATATCCCGTTTAATTCGACTTGCGTAAGGAAAGAAATCACTATTACTTACATAATTGGTACAATAGTAAGCTTTAATAATAGTCTTAGTTCTTTTTTGACTATCAATTCAACCTTAACCCAATGCATTCTCTAATTTTGTCGTCGTAATATTTTTGATCTTTTTCTGTTATTTTTGCCTTTGGCTTATAAAATAGATGAAATAATTTAACATTCATTTGAATGAAATATTTGAATAATTGGTAAAAAATCCTATTCTTAATGCTTAATTTAAAATTAAAATTATTTTATATTAATCTTATAACTAACGTTATTTCGCCTTTCGACCTGTTTATAACCATTTCGATGTTGTGATTTCATGTTCTGTATAAAAAAAAACATTATTTTTACTATCTTGAAACTCCGAATTTAAGTTTTGCATGATTTTTTTTAATATGCCATGAGAGATGATGCTGATGATGTTATTAAGATGTCTTAATATGCATTTTCTCTGTAGGAATTATCCTTTATAATATTTCTTAACTTTCTATAGATCCCTATACCTTACAACAAGATATTATATTCATCGTATGGTAATGTAGTCTTTCACTGTGTTTTATAAGGCGCAGGTTCAAATCTTATATATACCTATACCATAGTCAAATGTTTTCATATAACATTTCAACAGCTTTATCATTTTCGAATGTTATAAATGTTTCTGCATAATTCTCTTCATATGTGGTGTTTTGGTTGTGGTATAATGTCATCATTGTTTCATTGTAAACTCACTACTAGTACTACCTATCTAATAATAATAAATATAATGCATAAAAGGTTTTTGTATTTTCAAAATGCCAATATTAAAATATTTAACAGAGTTATTAAATCATTATTAGGTTCTTATTGTAAAATTGAGATGTTATGTTGATATTTATGATATTAGCATTTTGAATGTATAGTCTATATTATAAATATTGTCTATATAAAGTCTAATGTACATTTTAATTAAATAAAATAATTGTAAACAAAGTTATATTTAATATTATAATCTTTTTTACGTAAAGTGAAAGAACCTTCTAGAACACTTAATTTATAATTCTATTTGTATATAATATTCACATGTCGTCGCTATGGTGGTAAAGAGGGTCAATTTGTATAGGTACTAAATGACAACACATTTCATAGACAAATTGAATTACCAATGACATTTTTATATGTTCTGGAATCTCCTTTTACATAGCATAAAAAGAAATTATAATATTATGTATAATACTATGTCTACATTTTTTGCGACTATATATAGAAATACCCGTTTGTCTCTAGCTCCAGTGTACGCGAGGTGTACGGCGGCGCTCACCCCCAACGACGACACAGACATCGGCACAGACACTCTCCTACACACAACACTAATGCCAATACCAACATCAACAATGATACTAACAACTAAATAGAGGAATACCAACACAAAAACACAGTAAACAACAAAACCAACATTAGTATCAACACAAACACCAATAAGGAAATCTAAATGAAGGAATACCAACATAAATATGCAATAAACAACAATACCAACATTAGTATTAACATAAACACCAATATGAGAAACTTAATAAAGGAATATAAAAATAAAGATATAAAAATATAGAAATAAATACCAATATTACCAACATAAAATCACACAAGTAAAAATGACTATGCGATAACGACTAGTTCTTCATTCACACCATTAAATGTATTTACTAGTTTTTATAAAAAAATTTCGTCAGTCAATACATTTCTATAATAAATAATAATACTGTATGTATAAGATGATTTAAATATGATGTCGACAGCATATAGAAACTTTTTTCTATTTTTAATGTAATACTTTGTTATTTAATAGGTTAAGTATATGTTTGTGAGTTTTGAATTTTTCGCTAGTTTTGAAGGGATGATTCAACACTTATTGTAAAATTAGTGAATTTAAAAAAGTACCCTCATTTTTTACTACTAGTCGATATCGCTGGAAACTTGGACAATTTATTCATATTTTTTCTATAAAAAATCTAAATAAATTATCCCTCTTTGTTTATTAAAAAATGTAAGGCGTTTATACGCTATTATCTTTGTTTAATTTTTTTTGACAAACCTTTAATATGACAAATAGCAACATTCTCTACGAATGATACTAAAATGCATTGGTCTATAGTGAATATGTTA
Organism: Heliconius cydno galanthus; assembly: GCA_036379175.1. Taxonomy (NCBI): domain Eukaryota; kingdom Metazoa; phylum Arthropoda; class Insecta; order Lepidoptera; family Nymphalidae; genus Heliconius; species Heliconius cydno. The sequence goes on along the minus strand of JAKRZM010001314.1, from coordinate 27,359 downwards.
ATAAATAATTAAAATAAATATTAATTGAGTGTTTAAAAGGATCTGCTTCTATAAATTTAAGCTATTTTTTCGATATAATCTAAAGATCAGTTTAGTCGCCATATTGTATGGTGCATAATATGTAATCTGTAATATTAAATTACAAAAAAAACCTGTTGTATGTAAAATGATTAGAAATTAGCATTAAATGAAGTATGACTTAGTTATTAAATAATATCGCATGGAAATGTTTTAGTTGTTCTAGAAAAATCTTTTATTTATTATATTTTTTTATGTTGTATTTTTTTTTATTTTCCATGTGATATTTTATATTATAATGTAATGATAACGGGTATGTTTAAGCCCTTTGAGCCTTTTCCAGTTACAGAATGGATGGACTTAGTATTTTTTTCAATGATTGCTATTTTTTTAAAATTTAATCTTATTTTCTGAAAAAAGGTTATCAATATATATTTTCTGATATTTCTTTTTTCTTTTGTAAAGTCCATTCTGTATACTATAATAGTAAGTTATATTGGTTACTATAATAAGTAGACCAGATCCTAACATTTTATAAATAAATAGACTAATAGTATCCCGTAGGCACAAAATAAGGGTGCTCGACAAATAAATCACCCATTCCTGTAATAAAAATATTTGATTTTAGTTTGTGTTTTTTAGTAGTTAGTTTCTCATTGTTTTAGTATGTACGCTGTCGTTATCTTGATTCAGTCCTATTTTTTTATTATATTTTATTTTTAGTCTTTGGTCTCTTTATGTTTATGTAATGTCAATGAAAAAAATGATATCTTTAATACTGGTCAGTTATGGGGTTTTAAATTAAAATATGTCTAAACTTTAATTCCTTTTTTTTGTTTTTGATGTATTGGGTTGTCTTTTTTTATATAAGATTGTTAATATTATTACAGGAACTACTATAATTCATGTGGACTGAAATCAGTTGCGATGGACATGAATAGATATCACGCTTTATTATTCGTACCTATTAAATGTAAGATAGTATTACATAGAGTTCATAGTTTCATATTGCACGTAATTTAAATGAAGTTATAATACTCCTTCAAAGCGTAATTAACTTTAATTGATTTTAAAACATATTAACAGATTGCGAAACGGACTGATTAAGGTAAAGAAAACCAAGTGAAAGCGAGACAAGGATATTGTTGTCTCTTTCTTAACGCTGATTGGTCAGTACCAAAAAAAATGAAAATTTTCTCATTGGTCAGTATTTAAGACTTGCTGCGTCTTTCTATTCTATCTGTCAAATATGATGTTATTATTTCTCGTTTTTTGGACGTAAGTTCTAAATGAAATGTCGTAATACATAACTATAAGAAGATATTTTTAGATGTAATATTGATGTTAGTGTAAAGAAAACAATTCTTATTCGTGTGATGATTAAACTCTTGGTAGCGGAAAAGGTGTTTTATTTATACTTACCTATTAAATGTCATTGTATCAATATTGTGGCCGTAGTGGTGCCGGGAACAAACGCAGGAAAATAACCTCCTTGTAATGAAATATTTAATATTTTTATTTCCTCGCTGTGGTAACGATGGTAGGCAGATTGCGGCGTTGAGTTCAGTCATTCTTGAGAATTCGGTGGAAAGTAGAATGGCTACGGCTAACCCGGCCCTTATTCCTACTTCTATGACTGGGTTTTTTAGTTCCCTCTGCATAAATTTTGTTATCGTGAAGATAAAAAAATAAATAAAATTTTTATTTATGAACTTAAGCCATATGAGGCATGTAGTCTAGATCTTAGTTTTAAAATTTGTTAAAGGAAGTCTTTGCAAGTCAAAAATTTATTTAAGAAAGCTAATCTGATTACAGAACTCAATTAAGCAGCCTTCGTAAGGAAAAAATATTAGATGAAGAGAAGTTGTTACTACTGAGGTTTAATAACGCCTTCCAAACCCACTTGGGAAAATAATTAAGTTTAAAAGAAATAGCTTTCATTTATACATACAGCGTCCATATAAAAAAGAAATCCTTTTGTTGTTCAAAATTCCTCGTTTACTTTCATGTGAAATTAAATAAAACACAAATTTTTCTTTAAATAATAATGTAATAATTTGAAAAAACTCAATTTACCAACTAAACAATTTGCTATTGTTGCGAATAAAAAGAATAAATCACAATAAAAACCCATAACCACATAATTCATAATAAGTAAGTTTCAAAATTCAAATTAATATAAAAGTTAAATGTTAAAAAAAATTAAGTCGCCATCTTATGCCGTGTCGGCCATTTTGTTGACGCCATTTTGCGTCAAACTTTGTTGTCATAAGGATATCTGACAGATGTGGTCGTTGATGTCCAACATTTGGCTAATAAACGCGTGGTTGTTGAGAATTTTTGTAAGTTTCACAATGACTCCTAGTAGTGCACGCTTTTTGTATCTTAATTGTACACTGCATCTTTCTATTTCTTCTCGCACTGTGGGATCTATCTGTGGAACAATGGTTTTTTGTTAAATAAGATTATACTGTTATCACTGCAAGTTGTGGGTCCAATTCCTCTTGAGATAAAGATAGAAGAAATATTTAATATTTTCATTTGTGGCGTTGAGTTTCGCTTCTGCTACACAACACGCAATGCCTTCAGAATATCGCGGGAGACGAAAGTGTCTTAATGGGAACGGTGTGTCTTAACACTAAGTTTCCCGTTTCTCTTCCTACTCTGCTATGTACGGGATAAAGCTAAAGAAAAGCCATGAAAATATGTACATAGTTAATGGCTTCAACGTAAATGAAATGATATTTATATAGGGTAATTTACGTATTTTAAAATTAAAATTGATTCTTTCTGCCTAGATGGATTAAATAACATAATTATATACACTTTCTCTATAATATAAATATCTAAATGTTGTATTTACGTTTACATTACGTAAATTGAAAATAAGTGCCTACTTAAAATGAACGAATCAGTGATGGCTATATCATTATATAACATTAATAGTAAATAAAAATCGTGCAAAAGCAAAATCAAATAACGAATAGCAAAACAAATATATCCTCGGTAGACCAAAACTTATTTAAAAATTCATTTGAAAATTATTGGCATACGTAGGCTTGCAATAAGAATTGAATACAAAGCAATGGTTACCATAATGACATGTCATTATCAGTCTTTGTCATTGCTTTAAAGCAATTTAATATGTAAATCCTTGAATTGTCAAACTGACATTCTCGCTATTAGTGTTCGAAATGTTGAATTTAAATTGTTTTTTTTCCTATTACACTTAAAATAATAATCCACTCCCCACATTCCATCAAATTCTGGAGCTATTGCGTGTCGAGGCGGAACTTAACGCCGCGCTTTGCCTCTAAACTAGAGCGAGGAAATGTTAAATATTACATTTCTTCGAGTGGGAATCGAACCCACAACTTCAACAATACAACACGCCACGCCTGGCCTCTAATATATTTACGTTACTTTTATAAAATTTACAATTTACACGTGAAGTTACGCATATTGAACGTAAACTTGCTGTGACGCTAATGTTACACGATTGTGAAACGTCTAAGTTTCAATTAGGTATGGATATGATTAAGTATACTTATTTTTTTTTCCTTTCTTATTATTATTAGCTTAAGCCTATATGTATTTCTTAATACGTATTATAGGTACATACCTATACTATCTCTTAAATGTTAATAAATTAAATAAATAATAATAAATTCGAGTGCGTTGTGGCGAAGTGGCATAACATTTAACTGTGAAGGCGACGGTTGTGGATTCGATTCCTATTCGGGGAAATGAATCATTATTTATTATTATTTTATTTTCTTCGCTCTGGTAACAAATCAAAGCGCGCCGTTGAATTCCGAAGGAAAATGGGGTACGGAGTGTATTAACACTAAATTCCCGCTGCTTAACCTGCTATAAATGGTATATAGCATGAAGTTTGAAAAATATGAAATCATCAGTCAGTCTAAGCTCGTCAGTCATTTATTCACCAGTCATTTTTAAGGAAGTCAGAGTTTGTTTGCACCAGCTCTATTATCACAGTGACAAGTTAGCGGACTACATCACTGAGTAAACTCATTCAAGGTAGCAANTTTTTTTTTCCTATTAGACTTAAAATAATAATCCAATCCCCATATTTCATCAAATTCGTGGTATTCGAGGTATTGCGTGTCGAGTGGCGGAACTTAACGCCGCGCTCTGCCTCTACACCAGAGCGAAGAAATGTTAAATATTGCATTTCTTTGAGTGGGAATCGAACCCACAACTTCAACAATACAAAATAGCCACGCCTTCCCTCATATTATATATATACGTTACTTTTATCAAATTTACATTTTACACGTAAAGTTACGCATATTAAACGTAAACTTGCTGTGACGCTGACGTTACGCGATTATGAAACGTCTAAATTTCAATTAGGTATGTATATGTTATGTATATGTTTAGGTATACTTCAATTTTTTTTTCGTTTCCATATTTTAATATTAGCTAAGACTGTATATACATTCCAATACGTGTACTCTTAAAGGATTATAAGTTAAATAAATAATAATAAATTCGAGTGCGTTGTGGCGACGTGGCACAACATTTAACTGTGAAGGCGACGGTTGTGGGCTCGATTCCTATTCGGGGAAATGAATCATTATTTATTAATATTTTATTTTCTTCGCTCTGGGAACAAGACAAAGCGCGTCGTTGAATTCCCAAGGAAAATGGGGTACGGAGTGTATTAACATTAGATTCCCGCTGCATACCCTGCTATAAACGGTATATAGTGTGAAATTTGAAAAAATATGACGTCATCAGTCTAAGCTCGTCAGTCATTTATTCACCAGTCATTTTTAAGGAAGTCAGAGTTTGTTTGCACCAGCTCTATTATCACAGTGACAAGTTAGCGGACTACATCACTGAGTAAACTCATTCAAGGTAGCAAAATAAAGTGTGAAGTGTTCTTAATTTAATTATCGTGTTAAAAATTGATTAGTAATAGTATTTTTCTGTTTTTTTTTATAGTCATTTTGTATTTTTTATGTGTTGACTCTTTAAAAACATTTCCCTATAGTGGTTGAAGTTCTCTACTATAAATTTATATAAAAGTCAAGTCAGTCAAGTTGTGTAAGATTAGAATGTTTTAGATTTTACATTTCATTGTGCGGAACCCCAAATCGACCTACTTCCCCAAAGATAAAGTAAACCACAAAGATAAAATAGTCCTTGCCGTATTGATAAATTAATTGTTTATAATACTTATAAGTTATAAGTAAAATGATGTGAGGCCCTGACGACGTTATCTTGACTTTAATATGGTAACACGTCTATTTGATAAATGATTATTAAACGATTATTATTATTAGCATGACAATAAAAAAAAAATATTTATCAAGTGAAGCTATGAGACATTTTTATAATCGGTCACCCATTCAAATTTGGACAACTGAGGATATTACTTAACTTCAATACTAAAAATCTAGCAGAAAAAGATAACGAAAATAAACATAAAAGGCAAAAACATAAAGTAGCAACTAAAACACTAACATTATCAGGTTCTGTGAAGGCACTGAATTTGTACTTTGTTCGTCTCTTTTCCGTTCCCAGGTCAGAGAATATTGTGAACGTGGAGTCCTTGCTGGGGAGGCCGATGGGGAAGTACATGCCGGCTATGAGGTTCCCTTTGGGATCTCGTGCGAGAAGGCTCCTGTATTAAAAAAGATTATCTTTTAGCTTTACACTTTATATTGCATACAGGGCGGAAGGCAGTTCTCTACGTTCTGCTTCTTACTTTCTGATTTTCGAGACATTGCATATTGAGGAAACGTTTAAAATTCTTTAAAGAAAAAATTAAAAGAGTAAGGAAAATAGTATCTATTTTATCACCCTTAAAGAGTCTTTATGTTTAAATATTACAAAATAATTGAATCATTTATATAAATACCGTCCTTCCCTATAAGAAAAACCCTCAACTGACCTGAAATTATACACCAAATTTCGTTTTTCAGTGACTTGTATGCTATCCAGATAGGGCTGCGCCGCGTATATGAGGGAAGTCTGGTACTTCACGTGGGAGTCTCTCGTGACGCGCTCGTGCCATTCCACGTAGTTACTGTTGTTGGGGTTGAAACTGTACTCGTATTCCTTCGTACAGTGCGGCTCTTCGGATTTTGTGAACCAACCTGTAAATGATTCAATTGTAGAGCTATTGAAATTTGCGCTTTTTGGTTTTGAGTCGAGGAAGCCTTTGATTTTCTCAATTTTTAAACAATTTTTTTAAATTACTACGTGTCTACCTAATGTAGTAAATGTGAAAATTTGTGAGGATGTTTGTTTTTATGTTACATTTTCGCGCAAAAACTTTTGAACGGATTTAGGTAAAACTCTGCACTAACTTAACTTTTACATTAGAATAACACACAAGCTACAGTTTATCCAAAGTTTTCGCATTATTGGGTTCTATTATAACAAAAAGTTTTAGCGGGCGAAGCCGCGTTTGGGTCGCTGTTATTTAATAAATGTCATGTTTTATTTACGGATACAACATTAAGCGTATTTTACTTACTTGTATGTGGAAATGCACGATCAGCCATCACGGTGATCATTCTAGAGACATGGTATCCAGGGTCAGCCAGCATGATTCCCGGACGTCCATCGATCACCACTTGGATTCCTACTAACACATGTTCCTTTTCCGCATATTCCACAGACGCCGGACCTTCACCCATCATCACGTAGTCCCGAACGTCCTCTACTGCTTCCTCACAAGACAGCAAAGCCATGGCCGTTTCTAATCCAGGGAAATCTTTACTCAAAGATCTCCATTTTTGGACTAATTCCATTCCCAATCCAACGCAAGTGTGTTTCTTCCTCCTGATCGGCGGAGCGTAGTCCTCGAACATGGCGTTCAATGGTACCTTTTTCTTTTCCCAAGAGTCGTACAGCGAGATGAAATTGCTGATAGAGTCATAGTTGTTTTCCACGAGGAGTTTTCGTAATATCGACTCGGCCTGAGTCACGAAGTCCTCATGCTTAGCCGACGTTAGATGGAGCGGTTCCTGAGAGTGCGCCCAGCGCGGGGGCGGCAGTGGCTTGGTCAGGTCGTTGGGGGTCGCCGTGTCGTGCTCCGAGTTGAGTCAACTCGGCCACTCGGCGCCCCAGCGGCCGACGGCCGGGGCCTCAGGCTCGGCCTGCACCAGCGCCGTGGGCCAGCCATCGTTGTGGTTCCGCGTGTTCGGAACGCTCTTCGAGAGCGCCTCACACTTCTCTAACACTAATACTAATGTTTGTTGACGCTCTGTGAAGAAAATACAAAATTAATATCATTGTGAATCATATGAAAGTTTCTAAAAAGACAAAAAAATAACCCAAATTAAATTTTATATTTGAAATTGAAAGTATTTTAAGTTTATATTGTAAATCAATGATTTCCCCACGTAATGGTGATAACGTATACGGTTCGGAGCAAACGTCAGAGCCATTCCAATATGATAAGGACCTACCCACTTATATTAACTTTGAATATGAGATATAGGAGTACATATTTTGTATATGTTATATATTGTATCGTGTTACGTAAATATTATATTATATGTTATACATATTGCCGCTCTTCAAGTGCTTATATTATGTTGAATTTCGGGCTTGAATGCTTGAAAATAATAACAATTGTATCAATATTTAGTTATAAAAAAAATATTTATACGTACGATAAGTAATTCGTTCTAGTTTTTATAGGGAAGTATGTTCTATCTATACATCACTTCTAGTACTTTTTAAAATTCTATACTATAACAATTTAAAGAGAATCGATTACATATTAAAATATCATAAAATATTAGTAAAGCAGTCATTCCAAAGCAGAGCTCTCCAAACGAAAGCCAATATTTAAAGTTCCCAAGTAGGTTACAATTTGGAACCCCGGGCACGACCACTCGTTAGTATGTGACGCGGCTATAGATGATTTATCAATAGCGCGTACCCAATCAATTTTTCTTTAGTTACGTTTATCTATGAAGTAAATTCTTAACTTTTGAATGAAACTAACTTTAAATTCTTATTTTTTTATTTAAAAAAAATTATATAATTAAGTAGTAAGAAGAGATAATAATTTATTAAGCTTGAAAATAAAAGTAGTAATTGAATATGCCCAAGTAGTAATCGAACCCGTAGCCGTAGTATTTACAGAGTTAGGTACGATGTGTTCTATACACCAATATTTCAGAACATATAAATAAAAATCAGCTTCACGCTGTATCCCGCACACAGCAGGGTAGGCAGAGGTAACCTAATATTAAGACACTCCGTTCCCCACTTTCTGCCGAATTCTGGAGGCTTTGCGTGTTAAGTGGCAGAACTCAACGCCGCGCTTTGCAAGACATCAGGACATATAAAGATAAAAAAACAACAGTAATCTTGATATCAGGCTGACATATGGCATTGCTATCAGAATTTCATTCAATTGTAACATTTTATATACGAGTATATTAGACATTAGATAAAGATATAAGTGACAAATGTCTAATTTATATCGTAGAAATTGCTAAGCCGGATTATCTCTTTCATGAGTTCACAAATACGATAATGTTTTTTTTAACTTCACGCTGTATTCCACATCGCAGGTTATAGTTCCAAAGGGGACTTTGGAACCTAGTATTAGTACGTTCCACATTAAGATTCTAATTCCATTTCTCCCGAAATCTCCTGCGCCACCATGGCTTCAATACGATTTTGGTGAAATGCATAATTTTCTTGTCTATGTAGATGGTATCCTTATTTTGGAGTGATTACCTATATTTATCTTTAATCGTATTTCGCTTTTTATAGACCTAGTGTACACCAAAGTACTATGTATTATTACCTACATTGTCTATAATAAGCCTTCTCAGTAATGGACCCATCGTCAGAATCATAAACCTGATATGATGTTCATATATTGTATCACACAAGTTAATTCATCACTTAAAAGCTATTTGACAGCAATCAATGTAATTAAATTGATGAAATTTGGCTGAAAGTGAAGAGTGAAAGGTTTTTTTGGCTTAAACTGTTTCCTGCAATTAGGAGAGCACAGGAAGAGGTAACCTAATGTCAAGACACTCCGCTTTCGAATTCGCGGCATTGCGTTTCGGAGAAAGAGCAAAGCGGAGAAAATAATCACTGCGTCACAATGGGCAATATAATTTAAATCAAGCTTATATTTTTATGCTATCTTTATAGGGAATATATAATTATATTATAATAATAAACATTATTTCTATAAGATACATATTACAATATGTTTTCAAGAATCACGAGTTTTCGAGTCCATTATGTTCCGTGGACAATGAGCTTTGTTCACTCCTCACACCGCACAGTCCGCACAGCACCGGATTTCACTCGCGAGTCATCAACCGTTATATTGCAACCTGCTTTGTTTTATTTATGTACTAGCTAGGGACTTAAACGCGGCTTCGCCCGTTTTATCTTGTTTTTTTTATTATAAAAAATAGGGTGTCAAGAGGCCAAGAAAACTGTCCTATGTCCTTTCTTATACCTCTAAGAATATGTGTTTTATAATAATTGATTTAGTACTTTTGATGTGAAAACGTAAAAAAATACATAGCAGAGTAGGTAGAGGGAACGTGGGTATCTAGTGTTAAGGTACTCCTTTCTCCATTATGATACTTCCCTTTCCCACTTTCCACCGAATGCCGAAGGCATTGTGTGTTGAGTAGCGGAATTCAACGCAGCCGTTTTGCTTCGTTAACAGAACAAAGAAATGAAAATATTGAATATTTCATTCCAGCGAGTGGGAATCGAACTAACATCCGTCGCGTTTACATTCGACGCCTTTGTGCAACTTAAAATAAACCTCCATAAAAACTTAAAACTCAACAATTGAATTTGTGCCTCTTTAGTCGTTCGTCGTTCAACAAAACTTTTGTATCAGAGCTTTTAGCATTGTCCCAGGAGATGTCTGGATGATATTTATCATCTATTTAGGTTTCTACAGAGCATTTACTCTATAGGTATCTGTAGAGACCCAACTTTACTCTTTAATAGGCGTGACAACAAATATTTTCAATTTTTTTTTTAATTGAGGCCGTCGTGGTGTAGCGACAAAGCGTTTGAATGGATACACGACCGATGTGGGTTCGATTCTATCCAGTGGGATAGATAATCTTCATATCCTTGCTCTAATAACGAGACAAACCGCGACGTTGAGTTCTGCCTTTTAACACGTAATTGAAACTTGAATATTAGGCAATTAATTAGGATAGTCAAGAAGGAGAGTCCAAACACTTAATTTAATAAAATGATTTAATAAAAATCTCTGAAATCTCTCTGCGCTTCCATGGCTCACATTAAAGCGAATGGTGGGCTTTTGCAATGAATGGATTGAACCAATAACTACTTACGCAAAGGTTAGTTAAGTACGCAAACAGTTTCATGTGACGCATACATTTTCCTAATAATTAATATCACTCATTACTCATATGACAATGTACTTAATTCTTTGAACAATTAACGTTAATTAACAGCTTATAGAACTGAAACTAATTATTGTTGAAATATCATAAAGGAACTACAGTTCAGATAAAAAAGTAGAGACCGATCATTATTTTCTACCAGCTTAAACGTAATACAAAAAAAACGCGATCCACGCAACTACGCGTTCTCAAAATAAATGGTCTTCACAGATAGAAGGCAACAAAGAGGTCCTAGATGGGTTCCGTTTTTATGAAAAGGTAAACCTTNACTAACATCCGTCGCGTTTACATTCGACGCCTTTGTGCAACTTAAAATAAACCTCCATAAAAACTTAAAACTCAACAATTGAATTTGTGCCTCTTTAGTCGTTCGTCGTTCAACAAAACTTTTGTATCAGAGCTTTTAGCATTCTCTCAGGAGGTGTCTGGATGATATTTATCATCTATTTAGGTTTCTACAGAGCACTTACTCAATAGGTATCTTTAGAGACCCAACTTTACTCTTTAATAGGCGTGACAACAAATATTTTCAATTTTTTTTTTAATTGAGGCCGTCGTGGTGTAGCGACAAAGCGTTTGAATGGATACACGACCGATGTGGGTTCGATTCTATCCAGTGGGATAGATAATCTTCATTTCCTTGCTCTAATAACGAGACAAAGCGCGACGTTGAGTTCTGCCTTTTATAACGTAATTGAAACTTGAATATTAGGCAATTAATTAGGATAGTCAAGAAGGAGAGTCTAAACACTTAATTTAATAAAATGATTTAATAAAAATTTCTGAATCTCTCTACGATTCTATTGCTCTAATTAAAGCGAATGGTGGGCTTTTGCAATGAATGGATTGAACCGATAACTACTTACGCAAAAGTTACTAAAGTACACAAACAGTTTCATATGACGCATACATTTTCCTAATAATTAATATCTACTCATTACTCATATGACAATGTAATTGCTTGAACAATTAACGTTAATTAACAGCTTATAGAACTAAAACTAATTGAAATAACATACAGTTCAGAGAAAAAAGTAGAGACCGATCATTATTTTCTACCAGCTTAAACGTAATACAATGCCATCCACGCAACCATGCGTTCTCGAAATAAATGGTCTTCGCAGACGGAAGGCAACAGAGAGGTCCTAGATGGGTTCCGTTTTTATGAAAAGGTAAACCTTGTTACGCAACCCTAAAAATATGACAGAAACTAGCATATATAGGTATGTGCGTCGCAGACTGTAGTGAATAGAGGCAGTATTAATGCTACACCATATTCCACTTTCCCCTTGTTTAGAACGTCCATATTTTATGATGTCCGAAACACCCTGTCAGCTCCATACCTTCATATCCTTATTGTTTTAATAGTCAGTATGCATATAGAAAAAATATAACCATTATCATCCTATTAGATGCTTATTCTATAATAAATAGAACTATAAAAAAATAAATATTTAATAATAATAATAAATATTTCATAAGTATAGAGAAATATACTATTGTAATTTGTACTGCAACATAAATATTTATTCCTAAATGTAACGCTACTTTTCTTCTTTTAAAGGAAGTGCTAAATCATTTACTTTAAATCAAGTTAAGACACTACGTTCCCATTGAGACACTTGCGCGCTTTCCGCTAAGTAGGAATCGAACCCATACCCGTCACGATTACAGTCGCACTGTGTCACGACGGCCTCGCCATACAAAAATCGCTTCCAATAAGAAATCACATTAAAAGATAAAATTATAGATAGATATAAATAACATTAGATTTTACTATAGACGAGAGAAAAGTGCGTGGGTATCTATAATAATAGGTAGGTATTTCATTCATGTTTTGTGCTACGGACAGCTGACAAATGTATACAGCCTATACAGGTCAGTGTCTGTTGCAGCAGTTGGTAAAATGTACCTTGTGGCACGGTTATGGCGCGTGTTTGTGAATAAATTACGTTTAATTTAGTTAGGTATGGGGTTCATATACGTTTCACTGTTTCAGCCCTTCTATAGTGTATGATTTATAATTAGTCGTCGTTGACACCAGTTGTGGCGCAGAGGCAGAAGCGTGCGACTGTAAACGCGACAGGTAGTGGTTTCGATTCCCCATTCTGGCAATGAGGCTAAGCGTGGCGTCGAATTCCGCCTCTCAATACGAAATGCCTCCACAAATGGCGGACGGAAGTTAATGAGAACGGAGTGTCCCAGGTTCCTAGGTCCTCTGCCTATCGCAGGGTATCTTGATCTAGGAACTATGACCTAGGAACTGAACCTAGGAAAAAACTAATCGTCGTCCGCAATGATATATCCGTTGATTTGAAGTCTTAAAATGGAAAATCCTGTTTATCCCGTTTGGAATAGGAATCTCGTAGGAATTTCAAGAAATCTTTTATTAGTGTCAAAAAATACTTTTTCTATTTATTTTTAATATCACAGTGTTTATTTGCTTCATATTATCCGTCAAAACTTAAATACAGACTAAAAATAAAACAATTTTCGTAGGCATTCTTTAGATAGTATTTCTACCCTTGACTGTTTTTCGTTACTTGTAAATTTACGAGTTCTATAAATAGGTACATTATCACGTATCGTGCGTCAGTAACGAAGAGCGAGTCGGTTTCTGGTAAGCTTTAGTTGTATCCTCTAAATAAATGAAATTCTTGAAAGATGACTCAAATATGAGATGGTAATTGTAACAAAATACATATCTTCTATATAATATTCTTGTAATTGTTTGTAAAATGTTTAAGTAGCAATAATAATATCAACCGTTCTACGTTCTCATTTCATTAGACAGACAGACAGAGAGCCAATAGGTGCTATTAAAAAATTAAATTAAACTCTGAAATTGATTTTGATAATCATCAACTAATTTAAATTAAAATTTTAAAAACAAAATAAAAATATATAATTTAATTAGTTTTTGTAGGTACTTAGCACAAAGTATATTTCGGAACCGTCTTAATTAAATTTCGACAGCACGAGACAATCTAGGCCATTGTGTCACGTCATAGCGTGTACGAGACAGGTTTAAACGAAAAAATCTATATTTGTCTCGTCTATATGTCACGTCAGTTTAATTCTTATATTAGGGAAATGTATTCGAGTGTCTGCTAAATCAACGATATAAAGAACCACTTTTTACAAAATATGATTCAACTAATAAAATGACTCATTTATACTTGTGTAATCGTATGTTAGTATTTACAAATAAAAGTTATTACAAATTGTTTCTTTTCTTCTTATTAAGAAACCGGGGTTTACCTATTCCGTCAGCAAGACGCATACACAAAGATATCGCGCTTATATGCATATTTGACATTTGTATTACTTTAAATAATAGTTGGGGGAAAGTGGGGAACAGGCTTCTTGTGCCTACCTTGTGCGAAGAAGATACGGCGTGAAACTAAAACGAAATTAAAGAATGATACAATAACAAAAACGATAGAATTAATTTATGTGACACCTAATAAAGAACCTAATAAAAAATAATTATAGTTAAAAATATACCAAAGTACCATAAGTAAAAAATATACCAAAAAATATTTGCAAATATAAAACAGAATGGATCTAAGGTTACGTCGTATTTTGGTTTCACGTTTCACGTCGCGATCGCAACTAGGCAATTGTGTTGAGGAGGCCTCAAATCTTCCTCTACCTTGATATAGAATTTCTTAGTTATTTGTACAAATTTTTAATCTATTTCGAATTATCAATTATAAAATTATGAAACGAAAGATTAATTAGTACTTTAACAATTTATCAGTATATAAGATGTACAATAAAAATGATATATTATATAATAAAAATAATTATATTGATAAAAAAAATGATTATCATTTTTATCGAGTAATTATAATCGATAGACAGTTAGATGTCGTAATTTATAATCTGTAATTCTATATAAATCGCCATATTGAATGTCTGTGCGCTTTAAGAGGTAAACGATCTTTCTTGTTCTTATTATGGTACGATGTACTGAATAAAGATTTTCTTTGTTTTCAAAAGATATTTCATGATTCATAACAAATGACCTAATTGTGGTGGCTTTTAGGGTTTTTAAGTCTTATACTTTAGTCAATCCTTTTAAAAGCGTGATTATAATAAATAACAAATGAATAGTTAATTAGTTTTTTAATTGCTATCACGTTATATATTTTATATTAATTATTTTGCTAAAATTATGATTGCAGGCAGTTAATTAATTTCAAGCTTAATTAAGAATAATAATATTCGCAATGCTACATTTCGAAGACAAGGTTGTTTGATCAAAGCATTGCAATATAAAATACCTTTAAATTTTACCGAGAGTGAACCTATAAAGAATTTTATTTTCAAAATGGCGGTAGGTAATACGTAATTTGCCGCCTAATTTCTTTTCGTAATGTCATATTTTGTTATCTTTCGAGCGTGAGTGTCATTTAATTATTATTTAATTTAATATTTTATCTTAGTTTAATTGATCTATATCAATATAAGTATCAAAGTAAACATTTCTAATTCTATTTAAATTGCACAATAATTATGGACTTTTTATGAAATCTGATGAAGCCTCTCTTAGAAACTCTACATGTTTCATAACATATTGAAAATGTATCATTGTAAAAGATAAAGTGGGTAAATTGAAATTGTTATCACTTTGAAGTACTTTACTATTATTTTTCCAGTAATTGTTATATTTAATATAATATAAATTATCTATTCATATTACAAAGTAGGCGTTTATTGACCTCTATAATTGAAGTGAATAAAATGAACAAATACGCGAAAATACTTAATTTTGTAAGTAAAAATCTTTTATACATTTAATAAATATGAATGGGAAAACTGTAATTATTTCACAATTATTAGGATTCTAGAGTATTATTCCTAGTAGTATGTAGAGAAAATGTATCATCCGCATGTAGACGCAGCGTCCAAAAATGCTCTACAGCTATTGTTTCAATCGACTCTACAATTTTAAATTATATCATCGATAACTTATTTAAATTATAACGTTCCAGAAATACTAGACAACATTTTGTTTGTACAGATAAAAGAAAATTTAAATACAAATTTATTTTAATTGAAGCATAAAATTATGTCATAAAAAGTGAGATTTTAATAAAAGTAATAACACGTAATACATTCTAAAAGATTATCACAAAGAATTTACCTTTCTCCTCTTCCGTAGAACGTGTTTTAAAATTACGCAAACAAGTACGGAACGATCACAAAACATTACACAAAATTTCCAAATATTTATACAATACAAATCACGTATAAATAAATAATGAAATATAAATAAATATATTACATATATTTGAATATAAAACGATTATTTCGCTTACTATTGTTTATGTCTACGAAATCATTTCAGTACGCAACCGCGGAACCCTTCACAACACCCGCACGTTTCTTTGTTACTATGACAACAAGAATTATTAAATATAACTTAGCGGCTCATTTTAATTGTATATTTAGTATTAAAAGAGGAAGTTCAAAAGTAAACTCACCCATACAACGGCTAGAAGCCAAATAAAAAATAAAAACAAAATCCGTTGCCCCGAGGAGCGCTCTATCCAGGCGTGTACTCTCTCGCGCGACTACAGACAAACTGATCGTTGGGTTGTTGTGCTGCGTTGTTATACCCCGCGGTAACGATTGCAGAGACGCTGGCCAGTATTTACGGGTATTTATTTATTTATTATATTTTTTTTTATAAAAGTAGAATATTAATTATAGTTAAATAAGTTAGAATAATTATGTATTTGTATTTCTATATAAAAAAGTCATAAAAATATGCAATAACTGTATAGTTTTGTAAATGCATAATTATTATACCTGTTTTCAATATTTTATGAAAAAAACAACATAAAACTCTACCCAAATTATTATTTTCACGTACAAAAAATATGAAAACAACGAAAAATCTTACATGTAACAAAAAAAATAAACAAAAAAGAGAAAAACAAAAAGTAATTCATATTTAAATTCAACAGTAGCCATAACAGAGCTGTCACGGCAACGTGGTGGGTATACCCTACGCGCATGACACCCTGCGACCCTCTCATTCGTTTAAATCTCATACTCTATCTCCTTCTCACATTAGACCAGTACACACTCTCTCTCAAGTCTCTCTTGCATGGAAGCCACGAGCCACTTGTTCGTATAACTTATTTGTCAATTACTTTCATATAAACTTCTAATTGAAGTTTAACGTACGTTAGTTTCGTTCACGTTTTTCTGAAACGTGATCGAGCGTTGATATTTCTTTGAAATAAAGATAAAGAATACATTGTTTGATAATTAGATTATATTTGGGTATTGCGTTTTATTTATTTATTTATGTTTCTTTACTTATTTTCTTTGTGTGAAAGATTTATTTAAATAAATAAGTCTTATATATAATGGCTGGCTTAGTAAAATTGTACATCCCTGTTCTTTATATTTTTATTTTGAAACCAGTTGCTTAAACAACTTTTGTATATATTTTTTTGTTTATAATCTAGAATCTAGATACAATGCTTCCTGCATGCCGAGACATGGCCGATGCAGCTTATCCCAAGAGTATTCAATATTTTATTACTAAAGCTCGCAGATGAGGCCGTCACCAGCACACCAGCTGTTACCAGTTCAATTTAATCTCAGACCTCAGCAAATTGAACTTTTAGTGTAAAATAAAATTCAGTCAGCGACCAGTAATGATATAAGTAAGGTCAAAACGCCTTTCAATGTGTCAATAAATGAATTTAAGATATTTATTTGTTGTACATATTGTTATACATTTACCATTGCCAAATTCTTGGAGCAAATATGTAGGGCACAAGCGTGCGACTGCAACACAACTGGTTGTGGGTTCGATTCCCATTCGAGGAGATGTAATATTTTATGTATTCATTTCTGTGCTCTAGTAACGTGGCAAAGCACGTAATGCCTCCAGATTTCTATGGAAATTGAGAAACGAAAATGTCTTAATTGGATTGGTGTGTCACTAGGTTCCCAGGTTTTCTCTGCCTACTTTGCTATGTGCGGGATGCAGCGTAAAGCTAAATAAAAAAAAGAAAAAAAAAGTATATAAAGAATTCAAAAGTGAAGAAAGATGTGATACAAGATATTATGTTAACAAGATGAAAAGAACAAGATGATTGATAATCAGACGTCTGGTGCATGTCCACTTAAGTAGTAAAGAAAATATTTGTTAACACGCTTCAACACTTTAAAATTTAAAGTTGGGTACAATTGTTAAAATTATTTAGGGAGAGATTGAATGTGACAACAGCAGTTAGTTAAATTTCTAATCGAAGGAAGGCTTTTGTATAGTAAAATAAGTTTAGTATATTCATGCTAATGACAGAGGGGAAGTGTGTATCTTAATGGGGACGGAGTGTTTTATCACTAGGTTGCCAGTTTTTCTACTATCTTATATTCTATCGGATTACAGTTACACACAATAGTTTATGGATGGAAAGTAGGGTGCAAAAGATATGTTAAAAGGTCCTATTTATCTGCTCTCGAAAATCTTCTAACTTCACAAATGTTAAACTCATAAAGATGATGATTTATAATATAGATATAGAATATAAAAGTTTGATACAAAAAATATTAAAACTTAACGATCCTCTATAACTGTTGATATCACTTTGACCTATTACCGTATCGGATCGTCGTACTCAAAAGCTGTGGCACATCAAAATTTTATGTACGCTATAAATCAGTATTGTCTTTAAATTTAATTTTAGTTTTTTTTGTTTACGCTGTAAAATTAGGGAGGCTCTGTCTCTGTTTACACCGCTACTTGACGAGGAATGAAATATTTATTTACGTTTCTTTGCTCTGGTGTCTAGGCAAAAGCGCGGCGTTGAGTTCCGTCACTCAACACGGAATGTCTCCAGAATTGCGCGAAAAGTGGGAAACAAAGTGTCTTAACACTAGGTTCTCTCTGCCTACCCTGCTGTATACGGGATACAGCGTGAAGCTGATTTATTTTCTTTTTTTATTTTATTTATTCTCAAGTTGTTTAATAAATAAAAGTTGAAATACTTCTTCGCTCTACGGAGGATCACAAGTGGTTGTACTGTTTGTAAGCCGATTCCACAGACGGATTGATCTTGAACCTTACACCAATATTGCTCACTTGATGTAAGCGGAGCTGTTCCCAAAATGCTGTTATTAAATACTAGCGACCTGCTCGCGGCTTCGCCCGCTTATACTACTTAATTATTGACTTAATATATAAATTATGTTCCTGTTTTAGTGTATAATATATACAAAGCTTATATTTTGCTAATATATATTTATATATTACTATTTATACGTATTATCGTGTCGTCGTGGTCGTATGTATGAACTTATAATAAAATCGTAAGTCATCGGTGTCAAATAAAAAAATGTTAATTAACAATGTAATAGACCCCGGTCCGTTCGNACAAAAAAGAGAAAAACATAAAGTAATTCATATTTAAATTCAACAGTAGCCATAACAGAGCTGTCACGGCAACGTGGTGGGTATAGCCTACGCGCATGACACCCTGCGACCCTCTCATTCGTTTAAATCTCATACTCTATCTCCTTCTCACATTAGACCAGTACACACTCTCTCTCAAGTCTCTCTTGCATGGAAGCCACGAGCCACTTGTTCGTATAACTTATTTGTCAATTACTTTCATATAAACTTCTAATTGAAGTTTAACGTACGTTAGTTTCGTTCACGTTTTTCTGAAACGTGATCGAGCGTTGATATTTCTTTGAAATAAAGATAAAGAATACATTGTTTGATAATTAGATTATATTTGGGTATTGCGTTTTATTTATTTATTTATGTTTCTTTACTTATTTTCTTTGTGTGAAAGATTTATTTAAATAAATAAGTCTTATATATAATGGCTGGCTTAGTAAAATTGTACATCCCTGTTCTTTATATTTTTATTTTGAAACCAGTTGCTTAAACAACTTTTGTATATATTTTTTTGTTTATAATCTAGAATCTAGATACAATGCTTCCTGCATGCCGAGACATGGCCGATGCAGCTTATCCCAAGAGTATTCAATATTTTATTACTAAAGCTCGCAGATGAGGCCGTCACCAGCACACCAGCTGTTACTAGTTCAATTTAACCTGAGACCTTAGCAAATTGAACTTTTAATGTGAAATAAAATTCATTCAACGAACAGTAATGATATAAGTAAGGTCTACGCCTTTCAATGTGTCAATAAATGTCAATGTCATATTTGAAATATTTATTTGGTGTACATATTGTTATACATTTACCATTGCCAAATTCTAGGAACAAGTATGTAGGGCTCAAGAGTGCAACTGCAACGCAAAAGGTCGTGGGTTCGATTCCCATACGAGGAGATAAAATATTTTAGGTTTTCATTTCTTTGCTCTGGTAACGAGGCAAAGCGTGGCGTTGAGTTCCACAACTCAACACGTAATGCCTGCAGATTTCTACGGAAAGTGAAGAACGGAAATTAGATTGGTGTCTCTAGGTTCCCAGGTTTCCTCTGCCTACTCTGCTATGTACGGGATGCATCGTGAAGCTAAATAAAAGAAGAGAAAAGAAAGTATACAAAGAATTCAAAAGTGAAAAAACGATCCTCTATAACTGTTGATATCACTTTGACCTATTACCGTATCGGATCGTCGTACTCTAAAGCTGTGGCACTTCAATATTTTATGTACGCTATAAATCAGTCTTTAATCAATTGTAGTCAATTGTCTTTAATTTTAATTTTAGTTTTTTTTTGTTTACGATGTAAAATTAGGGAGGCTCTGTCTCTGTTTACACCGCTACTTGACGAGGAATAAAATATTTATTTACGTTTCTTTGCTCTGGTGTCTAGGCAAAAGCGCGGCGTTGAGCTCCGTCACTCAACACGGAATGTCTCCAGAATTGCGCGAAAAGTGGGAAACAAAGTGTCTTAACACTAGGTTCCCTCTTCCTACCCTACTGTATACGGGATACAGCGTGAAGCTGATTTATTTTCTTTTTTTATTTTATTTATTCTCAAGTTGTTCAATAAATAAAAGTTGAAATACTTCTCCGCTGTACGGAGGATCACAAGTGGTTGTACTGTTTGTAAACCGATTCCACAGACGGATTGATCTGGAACCTTACACCAATATTGCTCACTTGATGTAAGCGGAGCTGTTCCCGAAATGCTGTTATTAAATACTCGCGGCTTCGCCCGCTTCTACTATGGCTGTTTTAGTGCATAATATATACAAAGCTAAGTGTACATGTATATATTACGATGATTTCTAAAGTGAAAATGATTAATATCATAGCGTGCATTTTCGTGTTGTCCTACATAAAATCGTAACTCATCGGTGTCTGTACATGGAACATATATAAAAATATATATAATTAACAATGTAATAGCACCCGGTTTGTTTGTCTGTGAGTTTGTTCACGCTAATTTCAAAACCTTAACTTAGCCTCACGCTTTATCCCTAGCGAGGTAGGCGGAGAGAACGGAGCGCCAAATTCTACGGCCACTACATATTACATACCTGTTTTGCCTCGTCCACTGTCATAAACCCCTTTATACATCTCTTCCGGGTGTCTTCATGATTATTTCGAAGGTCAACCAAGGTCTCCCCTACCTCTCTTACCGCTCATTTTTCCATCATAAATATTTTTTTACCATTCTTTCATTATTCATTCGTTCGACGAGCCCAAATCAGCTGAGCACGTTCTTCTTCATTCTCACCGTGACATTCTCTCTTCATACATACTACCTATAAGCGGGATACAGCGTGATGCTAAAAAAAAGACTTGTAACACTACCAAAGCTGCAATAACTAATCTCATGTTTATAATAGTAAATTTAATATTAAATTTAATTGAACTTGCGAGGCTATAACCATATTTTGGTACCAGCATTGATTAAGTTTGAATCACTAGCCCAGCCGTTAGATGTGGTTAGATACACATGTACGTACATACATATATGCGACAGTCTGGGACGTCGCCAAACAATTTAGATTGGTTTGATAAATTAATTTTATTAGGGGAAGGGCGGAAAAAGGACGACTTTTAGGAATATTGTATAAAACAGTTGATTAGTTAAATTAACGATTTAACAGAAAGATGGTAGATATAAATCTTTTCATTTTTTTCAAATTATTTTTGAAAGGTTTTGTGAGAGAGTAACAGAGAAAACCTAGGAATAGGTTTTAAAAAATATAATATATTACACTTCGTTCCCATTAATCCACATCGGTTCCCCAATTTCTGCCGAATTCTGCAGAAATTGCGTATTGAGTGGCCGAACTCAATGTTCCGCTTTGCCTCGTTACCAGAGGGAGAAAAATGAAAATAATAAATAAATTCAATAATTTCATTCCCTCGAGTGGGAAACGAATCCACGACCTATTGCTTGCTTGTGCCACTGCGCCTCGACTAGCCTCTAGAAAAAAAGTTAAAATTTTATTTATTACCATATACTTATAATTCCACATATTTTTATTCTCTAATTATTTACTACTAAATAACATTTATTATTTTTTTTTTTATAGTGCTAAATTAATAACCATAGAGATAAAAATACATGCATTGGCTGCGCGACCATTGCTAACGCTCTTATCTGAGCCTAATTATAAAAAAAATAAAGCTTAATTAACGTTTATTATGTTATCTTTAACTTTAAAAAGATAAACATTAGCTACGCGTTATCGAATCACGCCTTCTAATTGCGTGAATATGACGTGTTTCGCGTGATCGGTGTTTGAGTCATGCTATTTGCTTGGTTGTGGGCTTGTGAGTACGATCTCCATTAGGGGGAGATGATTTTTTTTTATAAGGCCAGTCGTGGCGCTAAGGCACAAGCGAGCGACTGTTAATGCGTCAGGTTGTGTGTTTCCTTTACACTCGAAGAAATAAAATATTTTATATTTTCATTTCCTTGCTCTGGTAACGAGATAAAGCGCGGCGTTTAATTCCGCTCTTCAACACACAATGACTGCCGAATTCCGAAAGGATTTACTTTCTACTAATATTACAAATGTGAAAGTTTGTGAGGATGGATATTTATTCTAAACTAAAAGCAAAAACTACTGAAAGTATTTAGATAAAATCTAAAATATAGCTAGTAATATAAGCTTAAGCGGGCGCTTAAGCGAGCGGAACCGCTTTGGGCCGCTAGTCTATTGTAATTCATGTCGATTAATGAGAATCATTACGTAATATAACATAGCGTCTCCTTAATTGGTTATTAATTTAGAAATATATTTTAAATTATTTAGTTCCGTCTCTACTAAGTGAAATACGAGAGGATGCACAGGATATATGATTTTGCACCATTTGCACATTATAATGTTAAGTTTCTTCTATTTTACACCAAGAAATTGTTCAGCTTTAAATAAAAACGAACTAGAGCGTGTGATCATGTCTGAATCAAATTAATGTGTGTGGATTCTATTTTCAATTATTAGCATTACCTCTTAACTACACATTTAATTTTTTTTTACATCAGGCAAAGTATAGCAAATTTTAAAAAAGTAATAAATGATTTATACTATAGAATTATTATATGAAGCCTATCGTAAAAAAGGTATGGTCAATAGTACCTACTGGAATTCAGAATAAAATAAAAAAAAATAGTCACAGATTTAGAATCAAAGGTAAAAAAAATAAATAAAACAAAACAATGATTTTTTTAATTTTTATTCCCATATGAGCCGAATCGTAAACATACGAATCTATGCTACTACTCTACAACGTCGCGGTAGAGACTCCAATTAAAAAGCAATAGTGCAAACTACTTCTACAGATAATGACGAAATGTGATATTCATTTATGTGCCAGCGGAAAGTTGTACGATCTTGTCGTTGACCTCGAGGAGTTCAACCATATATTCTTCATCGTCCATGATGAGAGCCAATTTCTTCAGAATTCTTAGTAATTCACCATCTTTTAAGTGTAGCTGGTCGTTACACTGTTCTACTTCGTCTACCACCTCGTCTGGTATCTGAAATTCATAGTATATTTCGTTAATATTTAATATAAATTAGCGTTAGTTTTATTTCATTTGTTTCTCTTATAAATCTCTAACTTTAAATGTGGAGAGAACCTAGTTATAAAACCATCTGGTTAGAGACAGGTCTCAAATTAAAATGGGTTAGCAACGTCTATGTTAACATATTTAATTATAACTTCATTATAATTATTATGCTCTTAAGTTTAAAAGAAAGTAATGGTTTAAAAGATTTTAAATTGAATTACCTTCTGCAATTCTAAGAAGTTCTCGAACTTAAGTTTCTTTCTTTGTTTTCCGTTGTGACTGTCAAAGAACATGGTGAACTGTTGATCCTTCTTCTTGACTGGGAAATATATACCGGCAGTCAAACGTCCTTTAGGATCACGAGCTAACAAACTCCTGGAATTAAATAAAAAAATATTGAATTTATGTATGTGTAATATTACTGTACTTGAGAATTGTAGAGCCTACAATTTAAATAATATCTTAACAAAAATTGCTTCTAAAAAAATATGAATTTAACTGGTATTCTATTGTTGTTTTCAGAGCTTTTAAATAAAAGAGTATTTCAAATAACCAATAGTTAACCGTTTAAATACCAACCTCAAGTCCCATACAAGATTTCGCTTTTCCGTAACGGAGACCGCACTCAGATACGCTTTAGCAACATAAATAAGTGATAGCCGCTCTTTGACCTTATCTCCTCGTGTCTCACGTTCATGCCACTCTACATAGTTGGTGTTGTGGACGTTGAATTGATAATTATACTCCTTGCGGCAGTGAGGCTCGTCCGATTGAGTGAACCAGCCTGGAAAATTGAATATTTAAGTTATTTGCTTCTTATTAGTAATAAGTTATTTATATTTATATTAATGGCACTAAATTTTACTCATATAATAATACAATTCAAATATGAAATAAACCAACGTAAAGGTCGCTCACCGGTATGTGGGTAGCAACGGTCAGCCATGACNCACGTTCATGCCA
Organism: Heliconius cydno galanthus; assembly: GCA_036379175.1. Taxonomy (NCBI): domain Eukaryota; kingdom Metazoa; phylum Arthropoda; class Insecta; order Lepidoptera; family Nymphalidae; genus Heliconius; species Heliconius cydno. The sequence continues at coordinate 2,976 of JAKRZM010001314.1, read as the reverse complement.
CTCTACATAGTTGGTGTTGTGGACGTTGAATTGATAATTATACTCCTTGCGGCAGTGAGGCTCGTCCGATTGAGTGAACCAGCCTGGAAAATTGAATATTTAAGTAATTTGCTTCTTTCTTTGACACTAAATTTTACTCATATAATAATACAATTCAAATATGAAATAAACAAAAGAAATGGTCACTCACCGGTATGTGGGTAGCAACGGTCAGCCATAACGGTGACGACACGAGAGATGTGATAACCCAAATCTGATAAAAATATGCCGGGTCTTCCCTCGACCCTGACGTGGATGGCCATCATGACGTGATCTTTTTCCGTCTCAATCAAGAAGCCTTGTGGTCCAGGGAATGATGTGGTATAGTCTAAAAGATCTTCGATGTTTTCATCACATGATACTAACATCATGGATTTGGTGATACCAGGGAAGTCGTTCTCCAGAACCTTCAAACGCTTCATGACCTCCATACCTAAGCCCACACAGGTGTGCTTGTGAGCGCGAATCGGCGGATTGTATTTAGGGAAGAACTCCTTTAAAGTTTCATCGGTCGATGCCATATAGGTATCATATAGAGTAAGGAAGTTGTTAACGGAGTCATAATTTTCCGCGACGACGAGTCGGCTCAATATCGCCTCAGCTTTAGCGACCAAGTCCTCGTATTTGGAGAGAGACAGGTGTAAAGCTGGGCGCGGGGCCCCCCACCGTGGCGTCGGTAGGGGGTGGTCTGCGGGCCACTGGGGCCCGAGAGGTTTGATATAGCCTGAGCCGAGTCAGCTCAACCACTCGGCACCCCAGCGGCCAGTGACGCGGCGTATGGCCCTCTCCTCGCTCGATGTCGACGCCATGTCAGTGGGAGCGTGGTCCACCACGTCCCGAGTGGCTCCTACGCCGACGGGCGCCTCGGGAGACCACTCCAAGTCCTGACTTAACGGTTTTATATTTAACGTATCTGGAAAGAGATTGGATAAATTTAGAAATGTTAGGATACTTGCCAAATATTAAACAGCGTGCGTCACGTTTTACTTTATATTGAAATATGTATAAGGTTTCGGTTTAAAATTGTCGCTGTTTAAATTCATTCATTGACGATTTCAATATAATTTTAATTAATTGATGGTTAAAATAAAAAAAGCGAATTTATCAAAACCTTTTAAAAGAAGCTTAGTTATCTGTTTATGTAAAAATGCAAAAACATTACATCATTTATAATAAGCAACTAAGTTGAAACCAGAATATTTCCATACATAAGTCTCCTTATAAAAATAATTGCTTAATAACCTTTATGAATCACTAACGCATAAGGTTTTTAATAACATGAAGTGGGTTTACATTCTATACAGTGATGACGCATTTCTCCGGAAACCATAACAATAACGACACGGAATGGCGTCCAAGGACGACGTCGCGATAGTGAAACGTAGAGTTCGAGAAATCAAATATTTATAACGAATTCACAAGTTGAATAACCTCAATTGTATTGCCAAAATTAGCTTACACCTAAATATAATCTATTAATATGTATATTTAAACCATTATATACAATTTCATTAGTAAACAGAGGAAAATATACCATAATGCATGTAATGTCTTTTATCCTCTTCATAAACAAATATGATGATCAAAGGACATTGCGATAATGAAAACCTTCGACGTAATCAGAATAAATGTTTATATTTGCAATAAATACAAATAAAAATAAGTTATAAATAAATGAATTAAAGATAGGTCAAGGTAACATACCCATTTGGACGGCGAGCCTGTTTCGATAATAGAGTTGTTCTCTAAGAACTGTTATTGTTTACCTCTCGAGTAAAACTGGTCTGGTCTGCGTAGACGCGGGGTATATAAACCTTTGGTTCCAACTCTCCCCTCTCTCCTGCGTCATTCACTTACGTCAGTGTATGTGTCTGTGTGTGTGGTGTGCATGTGTGTGTTGGTTTCGCGTTGTTACGACGGCTTTGGTGTATAAACGTAGCGGTTTGGTTATTTACGTAGAGTTTAGTTGTTTAAATAATATTTTATAATCGCTGTAAGTAATTGTCTTTTGTTTTGTTTTATTACATTGAGATGATTTGCTATTATTATTACCTTTGTATTTTATTTACACATAGTAGGGTAGACAGAAGGACTTTATATAAAAAACATAGTATAAGTATTGTGCCTTGGAGATAGGTTATATGTAGAAAAGCTAGTGAGATGTGAGACATCACTTTAATCTCTAGTTTGGACTTATTATTACAGGGTGTCGATTAGACTTAACTGTCGATTAGTTTTACAGAAAATAAGCAATATTTAAAATTTATACCTGACAGTATAATATTCCACATGCAATGGAAGTTTAACAATGTTTTTAAAAGATTCTATTCGACTTGTTGTCGTGTTAATATGTGTGTTTGTACAGCCCACTATAATATGAGTATCAAGTGAAAGGGATTGAAGAACTTGATTCGTTTAATATTATACAAGAATACACCATGAAAGAAAAATATATAGAAAACTTGTGTTTAAATAGGTTTTTTAATTAATATTTCTATAAATTTTATTATAGTGAATTGTGTAGGTACTTCATATTTATTTAATAATTTTAATGATAATAAATATATTGTTAACACGCTAAAGCTTAGTCACTGTATACTTCACCTTATACGTATGTATAAACAAAACAGATTTCGCACACATTGANGTGGGGAAAACCGAAGGGAAAGGAAAATAGAAGGGTAGGATAGGAAAAGGAAGGAGGGAGCTAAGGAAGGAGGAGAGGGGGGGGGACACCATTCTTACGGACTGGATGAGGATATAAGAGTGGCGGCTCGAGGATCCGGGGTCGCGTACCCGTATGCCCACAAACCAATATCGGACAGATATTAGTCTGGGCACCCTCTGAAGGCCTCTGACCCTAGTAACATAAGATATTCGTTATAAAGTCAGTTATAATTTTTTTGTAAAGATAATAATCTGAAAATTGAACTCGCA
>JAKRZM010001313.1:310947-388687 GCA_036379175.1 Heliconius cydno galanthus | reverse complement strand
CCTTTCGCGTGCATTTTGTTATTGTCTCCAAACGTCCCAAGTAATTTTAAAGTTTTAAGCTATGTTAAAAGTTATCCTCTTACGTCAGCCAATTCCACCTAAAGTAAACAAATACATATATCTAATACTTGTTTTACTTTATTTGTACGTCATGAGACGCTATCCTTACGGGTTTACTACATGACACACTTAACTCAATTGTTATAAGTTCAAATGCTACACAGAACAATACTGATTCTTTCGTATTCTTTTCTTGCGGGATAGAGCGTGAAAACGGAGCGTGAAATGCTACGACTCTATATACCCGCCTCGTCCACTGTCATACTCGCCCTCCAGGAGATCTTCATACGTTTTACGTGATTTTCATCCAGTATCATTAATACTGTGTTCTCGAAGGTCAACCAAGGTATCCTCGACCATTCTTACCACTCACTCTTGTTTTACTCATTCTCTCGACGTATCGAAACCATCTGAACACTTTCTTCTCACACCTTTCTTTCATTCGAATAATTCAATTTACCATACCTACTATAGTAAAAGCGGGTCGTCGAGAGAATGAGAGATTTTTTTTGCTGCAATGACAACTTTCTTCAGCTTCACCTTTTTATATTTTCCGGAGTGGATTTTGAACTCAGAATCATCACGTTAGCTGTCAGCCACTGTCACATGATAGCAGGTAAAGAGATAAATCATATTTTACTAATTTAAATATGTAAGGAAATTAAGTGTACAAGGAAATATGTGAGGCCGTCGTGGCAAAGGGGCACAAGTGTACGACTATTGACAAGGGTTGTGGGTTCGATTCCCACGCGGGGGAATTAAATATTTAATATTTATCTACTTGTCTTCTATTTCATATTTTCTAGTTCCGCCACTCTATAATACTTCCAGAAATCAGCAGAAAGTGCTGAATGAAAGTGTCTTAGTGGGGGGGGAGTGTCTTATCACCAGATTCCCAAGTTCCCTCTGCCTATACTGCTATGTGAATATAGCGAGAAACTAGAAAATAAATAAAATAAATATTGTGTATACCCATCTTAACGTCGAGTGTTCCATTTCAACGACTATCTGTAATTGAATATTTTTTTCCTATCCTCCAAGAAGACGACATTGCCAATAAAATCTTTTCTCTGATATTTAATTGTATTTACTATGACGTTCATAGCAATAATTATATTTTTAGGCGATAGCCTAGGCAGAGGAAATCTAGTGTTAATACATTACGTGCTGAGTGGTGGAACTGAACGCCGCGCTTCGTCTTCTTACCAAAGCATGAAAATGTAAATTATTTATACCCCGAAGTGAGAATCTGTTTACAATCAGACCACGACGAACCTTTTATACTTGTACATACGTTATACTACAAATGTAAATATTACGTACTATTTCTATTGGAAGGAGCACTAGATGAGTCTTTGCTGTGGTCAGAAGCACTCTACTTATAAATGTATTCACAGAAACTGTTTTCAATATGAATATTTAATATCTAGTTCAAGTTAAATTATATACTTTGTCTGGTATAGCTCGCATGTGTCGAACTAAACCATGGTGGTAGTTCATTCGAGTCCAAAAAGGACAAAAAATTCTAAAAGAAGTTATATTTGAAATGACTATTAAGAACAAAACACTCCCAAACAAAAAACTCTGGCTGTAAGCGCGAAGATTATAGGTTCGCTTCTTCATCATGAAAACGGAGTGCCTTGACACTAGCTTTCATCTGCCTACCATGCTATGGCTATTCAGTTTATGTCTAACATTGTCGAAAGTGATTCAAATGGTTAACGTGACGTAACGTAACGTTTTTGTCAAATTTAATACTTGCATGTTTCTACATGTAAAAATGTATAGAAATAGACATAAGGAGATTTGAACCTGCACTCCTTGGAAACCGTCCAAGGGGTCGTCACCATTTACGCCATACGTTCTTATCGATCTAAGTCGAAATTCCTATACTGTTAACGTTACAACTTATTTGTATTGATTGCATCTCTGTAGAGTTTTTTTTTTATTTTCTACTGTCAAATACTAATCCTAAGAAAGAACACATACATTTTTCCGGATCATACGCATTATTTCAAATACCTAAATTATAGCATTTTATTAACTTACACTGGAAGATTAATTTAAAAAAAATTGAAATTGGAGTATTTCGCAGTCCCCGGAAAATAAAATGGTAATCGCAAAATCTAAAGTTTTCAAGAAAAAGGAAAAACAGACCTCCGAAACCTATTTGTTTACGCTACCACTACTTATTTCAAAGTTCCGTATAAGGTCCACCAAATACTAATTATTTAGTAAATAAAATAATTGCAAAAAAAAAAGTTTTATTAATTTACTAAAAGTAAACTTACCATTTAATTTTCAGAAATACGAAGCAATTCCGTATACAGTTATATTCTCTTACAATTATATTCAATAGGTTATGGAAGTGAGGTCTTAACAATAATAGCAGTTTACCATTTTATTCTGCATACTGAAAACTGCCTGTGATTTTTAACGAGATGATATTGTTATTTGGTAATATTTGAATTAAAATAAAATATGGTAAACAACCAATTGTCCATCAAAAAGTCATCGCTTTTTATTTCTGAGATATTTGTATATAAACATATATACACTTACGAAACTTAACACATTTGCTTGAATGCCTTAAGTTCGCCTATCCTAACTAAAATTAAAAACATAAATACTAAATACTGTACCTCTAGATGGATTCGAAACTAGAACTACAGCGTCTACAGTCAGAGACTTCACCACTAGGGCGCGCCTCATACATTTTCAAAGGAAATATTTTAATTAAAACGGTAGGAGCACCGACAAAGCAAAATAAAAACAATGTATACTTGCAAGGGTTCACAATATTCTTTCAATAGAGAGCAATTAAGTTACTTTCAATCACAAAAACAAATTTTCTTGGTAGAAATTTTATAAGAAATCAAGCCTTATGTCACACTATTGATCGCCTGAAAATCCATATCTTCGCTGTATCCTGCATACAGCATGGTAGGCAGACGGAACCTAGTGTAAGGACACTCCGTTCCCCACTTTCCGCCGATTTTCATGGCATTTGTGTGTTTAGTGGCGGAACTCGACGTCGAGCTTTTGCCTCGGTGCCAGAGAGACGAAATGAATATATTTATAAATAATGCTTCATTTCCTCGAGTGGATATCGAACTCACAACCTCCGCGTTACACACCATTGTGCCTCTGTGCCACAACGGTCTCTACCTCACCATATATTCAATATTTAATTAACACAACTGTTACATTTATCTATCTATATATATAAAATCGAAAGGTCACTCACTCATCACGAAATCTCAGAAAGTACATGTGCTAGGAATCTCAAATTTTGCATAGGAGTTATTTATAGGACGTAGGTGCTCGCTAAGACGGGAATTTGCAATATTCGACTTCTAAGGAGTTGTTTTTGGGGTCGAAAGTTTGTATGAAATTTTGTTACTACAAATGCTAGGAGTCTCAAATTTTGCATAGACGTCACTAGGACGTAGCCATGGAGACAGAAATTAATAATAGCATAGTTCACGCGGGTGAAACCGCGAGTGGGCCGCTAGTATAACATAAAATTCAATTATACGTTACAATTGGTCGTAGCGAATATATCAGTAATTGACTTCTATAGGGACATTCATTTCAGCTATTGATTGTTTGTGCGTGTGACATTTTGATAGGTTACCCGCGACGCCGCGCTTTACCCGTATGTGTGTGCCATAATGACGTTACGTCCGCAACAGCATTCGCAAAATAATTAATTTTAATTATATTTTAGTAAATTCGTTATTCCGCGCCGCTGTTGCTTGTTTATTAATATATTAATTATGGTGGCTGGTAGCCATCAATATGGAATATATTCGTGTTTATAATATGGTTTCTGTTCTGATAATAGGAATGGTGTTGCTGCACTCAACGATCAATTATGGAGGGTTGGAGAGTCCATACGAAATTAAGAATATTGTATCTAATTATTTCTATCTAAATATTTTTGAAATTAAAGTGAAGAACATAATTATTTTAGGCATGTACATGAAATCTTATCTCATAGATAACGATCTTTATTATTTTTAATGAGTTTCTTCATTCGAACAGCGAATTAGTAAAAATTTCATATTTTTCCACATATGAAAATCCCAAGAGGTTAATAGGTTGAAAGAGACCAAAATATATTTATGCAAGAATCAATTCTTCGTACTTACGCCTTCAACATTTTAAAATATTATTTTTATAGAAATCTTACCACTTAAACCCATACTCGGGATTCGATCCACACTGGGAGAAATTAGTTATAATATTCAAATCATTCCAACCGCATCAAGCGGAGTATTGAAATTGGGCAGAAAGTCTCTTGAACCAGACGATAATGTCTGAACACCAAGTTCTCTCTGTCTATTCTGCACTGGATGTAAAAGGAATGTGAAACTTAAAATAATATATCAAAACTGAACGACCTTTTACTTATATATGTATTGAATACTGCTTTGGCTCATGTGTCTAGTGGTTAAAATCTTCTTCTAAAAAAGAAAAATCTTGGTCTAAACAATTGTTGTAATCGAGAGTAACCCAAAATGTTTTGGAGATTCAAAGGTAAACCTGTCTTCATCTCCACTATAACTGCGTGTTTGCTGCCTGCAAGTTATAAAAAAAGGAAGGACCAAGGACCTGAATTCCATCATCTACCAACCCCCCCATATATATAAATAAATGGTTGTGACACTCGGGCCGACCATATAAAAATGACTTTGGTTCAATACCAATTTGTATTATACAAAATTTGCATTACACAAAATTAGCATAATAAGTTATATTACTTATTTATTTTACTACAGCTCGAATGAATGTATTACTTTCAACTCTCCACTCCAGTAACAAGACAAAGCGCGGCGTTGAGTTCTGCCACTCAATACGCAATGGAGAGACTCCGCTCATTTTTAAGACATTGGAACAAAGTGTTTTAAAACCTGTATTTCCTGCTATATGCAGGACACAGCATAAACGTAATAAAAAGCTGAAGTTTTACATTTTACTATGTACGTGACAAATAGTTGTCTCTTAAAATATATTTTTCAATAGAAGTATTGCATTTCATGCATCAAAGAGGGAAGAGTGGATAATAACTTCAAGCGAATAAAATAGAATATCGCAACGGTGACATTGTATAACTTACGAAGCGATCCTAGAAATTCTAGGATATTGTTGAAAATAGTCCACGGAACACTTTGAAGAAATATTTACTATAGATCAGATTCTAAGTTTAATCATGTAAATATATAACAAATGAGGTTATTTAAAATGAAATATTAAATGAAGTAGTCGTAGCGCAGCGCCGCAAGGGTGTGACTGTAAGGCGACGGTTGTGAGTTCGATCCCGACTCGAGAAAGTGAAATATTTATTTACGTATGTATTTCGATTTATTCGCTCTGTGGTCGAGTGGAGGCATTGTGTGTTGAGTTCTCCCAACACACAATGCCTCCAGAATTCGGGAGAAAGCGGGGAACGGAGTGTCTTAACACTAGGTTATTGTTACATACCCTGCTATATTATATATATGGAATACAGCGCGAAGCTAAAAGAGTAAGAGTATGTGCCTTGACTCTCTTTACTACCAAAACGCTTAAATTAAATGAAACAAGCGAAAGGAATCAGATTTTCTTTTTTTAACCCCTAAAACATTTATTTTGGTTAATGTAAAAAAATGGTTCCATGCTTTTCAGTATACCAGAGTAATCAGAAGGAACCTAGTTAAAACACTCACCGTCCGCCCAATTTTCACTACATTCCGTGTAGAGTGGCAAAACTCAACGCCACGAATGAGGAATTAAAATTAACTTATCTATAACCACACATTGAAAGTACCGAACCCATGATCGTCCAGTTCACAATCAACCGCAATCCCTGCACCATGACGGCCTCCTATATTATTTTTATTTTTTATTTTATGAAAAAATATAGAAATATTTCATATTTCGGTGATATTTTTTTGATAGTTCTATTTTCATTCGAATCTGAATTTGTAGGAAAATAACTAACGATGCCAGCGCTCACGTTCCACACTTTTAATGAGATACCCAGCTCTAGCATCTAAATCACTGAAGCGTTCTTATCAGCTACTTTATTAGAAATTTTATCATATTTAAAAATATGTATTGAAATAGGTCATTACATAAGTTTTTGAATCTTTACTAATATTATAAAGCTAGAGAGTTTTTTCATGTTTATTTCATTTTCTCGAGGGGCAATCGAATCCACAATCATTTGAGTTTACAGCCACACGCTGGTGCCACTGCGCCTCAGCTGGCCTCAAACGTTATTATTATACGTAGAGCTAACTGTAGCTTTTCTCAAATATAAATTATTTTTCATTTTATTCATAACAATAAATAAATTTATTATTTAAAATATATGTTTTCATATAGTCGAGGTTACTTGATTAATAAAACTAATTGACCAGGTGAAAAAAATTGCTTTACCAAAAACTCTGTGTATTAATATGCATTCGAAAAAATACAGTTATTTTGTATTCACTGATTTGAGCACATCATTGAATTCCGTCACTCAACACGCAATGCCCTCAAAATTCGACGGAAAGTGGGAAATGGAAGTGTCTTAATGGAAATAGGGTGTATTTTATTATATTAACTTTTAATAGTAGGTTCCCCGGTTCCCTATGTCTTCCAGGCTAGGTGCGGCTTAAGCGTAAAGCTATGGGAACGAAGTGTCTAAACGGTAGGTTCCCAGATTCCGTATGACTTCCCTGCTATGTGTAGCATACAGTGAGAAGCTAAAAGTATATATATATATATATATATATATATATATATATATTTCGGGTCAATATCAACATTTATCCGTAACCAATTAATTTTGGGTGTAACTGACAATGCTCAAACAACGTTGGCGGTTATTTCGCATCGTTGAATTTAATATATAAGTTATGCAATTGAGTCGATTGGTCGTATTAAGTGAACCTTAAATGATCGTTAATACTATATTTGACAAAATATTGTTCCAACTTCACGCTGTATCCCGCACATAGCGGGGTAGGTAGAGGAAACCTAAAAACCTTGTCAACTCTGTTCCCATTAAGACACTTCACTTTCCCCACTTTCCGCTGAATTCTTAAGGCATTGTGTGTTGAGTGGTGGAATTCGACGCCGCGCAATTACATAATTTGAATAAATTAAAATTTGTATGTAATTAAAATATTATTAGAAAATTCACTAAAAATGTCATCTTACGACTAAAGTTCAAATATGCGATAAAATAATTAAGATGAGTTAAACCTGATAACCAATCCATAACACTATATTATAAATTCAAATTCAAATTCAAAATATCTAAATATCGGCCGTAACAGACTATGAATAAGTATAATTAAACGTTACTTGTCTAAGCTGTTCCATGGTGACCATGGTCTGGCCCTATGGGTGGACATTGCATACCAATGGGAAAATTACTTCCAGGAATAACTATCATTATGTTTGAATAGATATTTATTTGACTCTACCAACGCATTCTCACTTCTCGCTGTCATTACATTGCGAGAAACTTACTGTCTCTATGCGAACGCAAAAACAAAGCGTCCGCTACTACATTTTCATCACCTTCTAGAGGGAGTCGTGACGCAGCGGCACAAGGGTGTGACTGTAAGGGGACGATTGAGGGTTCGATCCCCGCTCGAGGAAATTAAATATTTATTTACATTTATATTTTCATTACTTCGCACTGGTGTCGAAGCAAAGAGCGGCGTTAAGTTCCGTTCAACACGCAATCCACCAGAATTCAGCGGAAAGTGGGTTACGGAGTGGCTTATCATTAGATTCCCTCTGCCTACCCTGTTGTGTGCGGGGTACAGAAGCTGATTTAATTTTTTTTAGTTTTTATATATTTAATGCGTGTATTAAGCTCGCTTACAAAAATCTATTGCCTAATTCGTCTAGGTAACTCACTATCACTAGCGATTTCCGAAAAGGCGAAAGTTAAAGCTGGAGTAAGAGATTAGCACAGCTAAAAGTTTACGGTCATACGTTGAATGCTTTTGCTGAAAAGGCGACCGTTTCTTGAAAAAATAACCGAACGGCGTCCACGTGTTCCTACCTGCCACTCGCTGTTGTCATCAGGGCCAGGGGAGTCAGATTTCGCATATGACAAACTTACTGCGTCTTGCAACTTTGTTTTACATTGGATAAATGCTGGATTTGACTTTTTAGAATATTTTAAATACTTATTTAATTCAATTTAACTGTCTACGGCGTTCGGTAAATGTTACTTATCAAAATGTAATACCTAAAAACCTTCTAAGCTGATCGACAGTTTCTGGCCTTGGGAAAGCACAAATACCATCAATTTTCTCTTTTAGGGGTCTTTTATACCTTCACAATTTTAAATTGACCAAACAAGGATTTATTCAAGTTAATACTTAAACCGAATTTACGTTATCGTTCAAACCTTAAAACTTAAACCCTCAAGGACCGTATCGTTCATGAACCGTTGAAAACTTTAGGCCGCATTACATAACCCAAACGTCATAAGGGGGAACTCAAATAACCCGCACATAGCAGGATAGGCACCTGGGAACCTAGAACCTGGGAACATAGTGTTAAAACACTCCGTTCTCATTAAGACAATTCCGTTCCCCGCCTTCTTGTGAATTCTCGGTGGAACTTAACGTCGGTTTACCTTGTTACATAAGTGAGAAAATGAAAATATAAAATATTTCATTCCCCCGAGTGGGTGACGAACCCACAACCGCTGCATTAACAGTCGCACGCTCTTACCCCTGCACCAGTACAATCTTATTCTACCAGTTATATTTATCTTTAACATACATTGTCTCGAAAATAAAACGAAAGTGCGAACGGAGTGTCTTAACGCTATGTTCTTTATACCTATTCTGCTATGCAGGAAAAAGCCTGAAGCTGCAAAAAAACCGAAAATGGTTGAAATTTGAAATATACTATAAGCAATTGTCTAATAGAATTATTATACCCACACCCATTTCTACAGAATTCACCCCAACAGCGCCCTGGAGGTGATTTTAAACTTTTATTTTATTTTACTTGAAAACCATTAAAGTGTGTCAACTCGGCCCAAAAAAATGCAAGCGCCGAGAACATTTTTTATTACACACGATTAAGCACTGTCGGCTTTGTGCATTTTTATAGTATTTTAAAAGTATATATATTTTAAATGTTTTACCAGATTTATTTAAGAGATTTTGGTGAATTTATATTGTTTAAGCAAGTATGTATGGAAGAGGAAGTTTTCTTTCGTTTTTTTGGGATAATTCACATTATAGGCCAGTGTTACTGTACTGTACGCTATGTTTTAATAAAGCAGGGTAGGCAAAAGGAACCTGGGAACCTAGTGTTAAGGACGCTGCTTCCAAATTACGACACTTCTGTTCCCCAGTGGACAGTTGAGGGGCGGAGATGCAATAATAGTTTGTAAAGTCTTGTCACATATATAAGTACTGGGAAGTATAAGGAACCCATACATGCCGAATTTCAGCCTTCCACGCTGCGTAGATTCGGCGGTGCGTTGTCTGTGAGTCAGTTAGTCAGTTGTATAAATATCTGGTTCATGCTTATATTTCTGGTCGTCTTATAAGACAAAATATGTCGAAAAATTAAGAATGAAATGTCATAGTAATATATATTTTTTTGGTCCATCCCGCTGTGTACGAGAGATCACAGGTAGTTTTAAGATGTTGAGTCGGGTTCTCGTGAACTCAATGGAGATTATATTTTTTAAACCTTTATATTTTGTTCCGCATATAATAGCTATAGCGCTATAAAACAATTATAGATACTTTTATTTTTGTGTTTATGAATAAATTCCGGCAGAGAGTTAACACACTTAACACTATTAACAGATCGATACCCTCGCACAGACCAATTTCGAGACATTACATATTGAGCGGCGAAACAAAACGGCGCTTTGGATCTTGTTACCAGAGCGAGGAAATGAAAATGAATCGTTGCGCCCGAGCGAGAATCGAACCCTCAACCGTCACATTTACAATCAAACTCTTTGTCGCTACACCACGACGACCCCTATTTTAGGTTTTAAGGTCTGTATTTTATTAGATTACAGTCAATACTTATATAAACTAGGTGAAACTTTAATTCAACGGTAGTAAGCGATTGTCACAAACAGCTGCCTAAAACGAGAATGCTCTGATGGAAGTGGGTCACCACGGTATTGAATTTAGAGGGCAATTGTTATAATTTATTTTAAAAATGGACTTGACACAAATAAAGACGAAGAAATGATATTTTCATATAAATAAATTTAAAAAAAGGAAAGAAATCTAAGATGATTTTTTTATAGATAGTTTTCATTGCAGCAGCTATGTTATTATAACATGGCAAGGTAGGCAAAAGGAAGGGTACCTACCTACTCTTCACCCAAAAACCGAGACGTTAAGTCTGAGTGCCGGGCTAAACGCCGCAATTTTTTTTCATGGAATTTTAAATAATTTTATTAATCTCATGATAAGTAAAAGTTTTTTGCACTACATCAAGCTGTAGGTATTTTAATTATAAAAAAAACACAGCACAATCATTAAAGTATATTTGAAATTAATCATGTTTTAAATCAATTTTTTTTACATTTTTTCACATCTATTTTTTCACATCAGGATCAATAAAATTACAAATGAATCTTTTTTTGTTATTCTTACAGCATCACGTTTTTTCCCGCATCTCAAGATAGCGATCATACCATTGCGACGGCCTCTCCAGTATTATAAAGAAGCCATAAAACTAAAATAACTCTGTTATTGTATAATAGCTTCAAATTTCCTCTCAAAATTCTTTTAAAATGGTTTCGAAATTTATCGTTATATTTTCTAAGACGAAGATAATAATTGTAATATACGAGTTAGTAGTTGGCACCGTTCAAGCAAGGACTGGTCCCCCAATGCAGTAATAATGTTACGTAGATCACAAATAAAGTGATTTATCACTCTCATGGGTTTTTGAAGCCGTCGTAGTCCAGCGGCAGTGTAAAAGCGACAGTTGTTAGTTCGATTCTCACTCGAGGACAATTTATTTTCATTTGCTCGTTTCTCCTCTCACCACGCAGTGTCTGGAAAATTCGGAGGATAGTATGGAACGGAGTGCATTAAGACTATGTATTTATTGATGGGATTCAACTCTACTCTTTCTCTCCCAGAGCGGGGAAAGAATAATAATTTAAATATTTATAATCATTTCCCCAAAGCCTGGCCTTACTTAGGACAAGAAACAGGCCCACAAATTGTAAGTTATGTTTACTTATATTAAAAAAACTGTAGAGCTTGTTTGATAAAATGCGCTAATCTCAGGAACTGCTGGTACTAGTTTCAATTGAAAAATTCTTTCTATACGTTTGATGGTCCATTACAATAAAAATTAATCATTTCGAAGTAACTCTCTGTACCTGCGGGTAGCTGCGTCGGGTGGGTGCTAGGTAGGTACATGTCAAAGACATTTCTTAGTTATTTTCATTTGATCATGGAAACAAAGCCGTAGGTAAAAACTACTGAGTTGCGCTATTCAACACGGAATTGCCTTATGGGAACTTAAATTCGTTTGTAAGTAACGTTACGTTTATGGAAACGGAATGTCTTAACACTAGGTTTCCAGGTTCTCTCTGCCTATCTGCCTGCCTACATTTTGGCATATATTAGGCATAATTATGAGTAATACATATATTTGTATGAAGTTTAATAATACTAACCGATTCAAGATATTGCGTAAGATTTAAATCAGATATTTATGCAGGTTGGTGTATTTAAGGGAGGGGTACACCTAAAGTAGCTCCGGTTGACAGGAACGATGATCGATGAGCTACAACATCCTTTATAATATCCGAGCCACCGCCACTTCCGGTTGTGGCCAGAAATCTTAAAAATATTTCATTTTCTATTCCCTTTTTCTTGGGTTTTTTCTACGTTTCATTTTAGTCAATTGTTTATTTAGTAAAAAATATTTTTGTACAGTTTGGAGAGTAGTAAGTTGTCCATTAACATCAAACGTGCTAAATAAAATAAATAAATATGTTGATATTGTATCTACCATAGATACTAGTAAAATTACTATAAAAAGTCCTGGGTTCTATATAAATGATGACGATTTGAGGGGGATTATAGGGGTAATAGACAATTAATACTCAAGTTTTTACACTATTATTGTCGCGTGTTTTCTTTTTAATTTTCCTAACAGATTTCTATTAAACGCATTTTAGGCTGATTTAAAATATATAGTGTATACAACACTATTATGTATAAATAACAAATCCTCTAGAACTAGATTGATTTTCCATTTTTTTGTAATATAAGACAAAACTGCGGAATTATTTTTATTACATCAGTTACATCCATTATTTAATAAAAATATGAACCAATATTACCTAGATTAATAAGAACAATAATTATGACTACCT
This sequence comes from Heliconius cydno galanthus, assembly GCA_036379175.1. NCBI lineage: Eukaryota > Metazoa > Arthropoda > Insecta > Lepidoptera > Nymphalidae > Heliconius > Heliconius cydno. Next base: position 376,242 of record JAKRZM010001313.1, on the reverse strand, counting down.
TTCTGTGATTGGTGTCAGAGTTGTCCATTTGATAAGGGTACTGATGAGAATGTCTATGGGTGAAAAGTATTATGAAAGCACTAATAGAACAAAAACACTTGCAACGTGCTTTAAATATTAAGACATCGTATATGATATCGCTCGTGTCTGTCAAAGTCACCCAGATTGACTGTAGTTGTTTTCATGGTTTTTTTTATATCTTCATGCTTATGGGCATATACAGAGTAAGTAGATTATGACAGGTAGATGTAGCAAACTGTCTTGGCACTATATTTTCCACCACTCAACACAATGCCTCGGACAGAAAGTGGGATAACGAAATGTCAAGACAGTTTTATGAGTGGTGGAACTTAAAACCGTGTTTTGTCTAGCAGAACGAGGACAAAAATATAAATATAACCACACATCCCGATGATTATATTTATATTATTTGAAAAAATGCGACGATTGTAGGTTCGATTCCCATTCTGAGAAATAAAATGTCTAATAATTTCCATTTGCTCGCTCTGGTAACGTGGCAAAGTACAGTGTAAAGTTCCGCCACTCAACTCGCAATGCCACGCAATGAGAATTCAGTGGAGAGTGGAGAACGGAAGTAAGTGTCTTAATGGGAACGGAGGGTAAAAACACTAGATTCCCATATTACCTTTGCTTACCCTGCTGCGAGATAAATAAATAAAGAAAGAACCCCCAAATAGAGACATAATATACAATTTATATTACAAAAACCAAAAAAGTACAACTGATATTGCAAAACTATTTCCACTGGTCTGGTGACGAGTGACAGCATATTAATGGTACCGAAACCTATTTTTAAAAGATAATAATTGTGCATGTATCAAAATGTCAAAGGTTTTTAGTGAGTTTTTTGCCTATATTTTTTTTTAGTGTTTACATACAAACACAACTGTGGTTACACAAAATTGTAAATATTTTATTTGCCTCCCGCTTATGATGACTTTGTATCGAATGTGAAGATCGAAACAGAGAGAGAGCTTAGTGTCGTAACACTCCTCTCCGCGCTCTCCACTCGGATTCGAGGTATTGAGTGGCGAGGTATTGAACTTGACGACTCACGTTATTTAGCAGAGCGAGGAAATGAAAAATAATTCATTCACTCGAGTGGAAATCGAACTTAATAATCGTACATACGTGAACAAACCAAATTTAATAAAGTTATTAATTTACTCATAGTGTCAATATAGTACAGTATTAATAATATAAAAGGCTATCGTGGCGCCATGGAATAGATTTTGAAAGAAAACGTGATGGGTGTGAGTTCGACCCCATGTTTGGGAAATTAATTAATTTCATGTCCCTGCTCTGAAAAGAGATACGCGGCGTTCATTTCCGGTACTCTACACCACCAATGCCACGTGGACTCATAATACAGTATCTTAGTCACCGCCCAATAAATCAAAAATAATTGAGATAAGTGAAAACTCCGAGCTAAATTCCAGTGGGTAGGTAACGCTAATATGAACTTTTAAAAAGAATTATTTTAAAAGTTAATCAATTTACATTATACTCATCAATGGTGTAGTGGGTTCCTTTGTATTTTGTTGTCAGTTTCTCTGACTTTTAAAGATAGTACATGGAAAACAAAAGAGAAAAGAGGAGATAATATTATTTACGTAATTAATTATTTTTTGTTCAGCTTCACATTGTATCCCGCGTATAGGAATCTGGTAGAAGTAAATGAAAAGTGTTGAGACACTCCATTCATCACTTTTCGCAAGGATTCGAGGTATTGCGTAATGAGTGGCACTTGGTCCACTAGAACGAGGAAATATAAATAATTCTCTGTCTCAAGCAGGAACCGAACAGGCAAACATGGCGTTTACACTCAGATGCTGCCCCACTGCACCGCGATGGCTTAATACAATAATATTTTTACATGTATATATTTTGAGGCCAGTCGTAGCGCAGGGGCACAAGCGTGGGTGTAAGTGCGATAGGCTTTGGTTTCGATTACCACTCGAGGAAATGAAGTATTTAATATATCTTCGCTCTAGTGCAAGGTCGAGGCGAAGTGCGGCGTTGAGTTCCGCTACTCAACATCAAATGCCTCTAGAATTCGAAAAGTGGTAAGCGGAGTGTCTTAACACTAGGCTCCCTCTATCTACCCTGCTATACACCATATCATACTTGCGTGAAGCTGAAAAAATATTTTAAAATATTTGGAATAGAAACCAGTCATTACAATAGCGTCAATCATGTACAGGCAATTGTCTATACATTCACAATATATAAGTTGTCCGTTACTGAGTTTGACAACCTATGGGCGGAACTGCTGGCTGCGGGCGGATGTCGATAGTTGAAATTTGGCAAGTAGGTAAGTTAGGCACCAGACAGTGTAGGCAGTGTATTTTCCCAAAATTCGTAAGGATACTGGAAAAAATGTAATTTCCCATTTTACGTTTCAAAAATCCATACAAAGAAACGTAAAGCTAGTTAAGCAACAAAATTAATAATATTATCAGTTTTAAAACTATATATATTTTAATCATCATTTTATCCTTCAAGAACAATAATAATCTTTACTAATATAAACGCTAAGAACTCTGTATCTATTGGTCCGATTTACCTTATTTCAGTTTTGTATGAAAGCTGCATTCTTCAGAAGTGCTATAGGCAGTATAGGCTATATAACATGAGCACGCAGCGTACGTCGTATACACACATACAGACATCTAAGAAAAAGTCCGCGGCGCGATATATTATCTATCTCTTATAAATAAGTTACAATTAGGCATTTTGCGACAAAAGATGTTTGAAAATTGTAAGGTGATATTCATCGATTTTTATTTCACACATATTTTGAAAACTTATAATCAAAAGTTATTTCATCATCAAGGAAATTTAGTGAAGATAATTTTCGGCTTTTATAGAAATATTGATAAATATATAGCAAGCCTAAGCTTGAGTCTCGCGGCGGGCACCCTTTCCGCTGATGACGTCCTATCATACAGCCACGAAGTATTCATGTTTGTATAGGTCGGATGCGAGCGAAGCCGCGTATGGGCCGCTAGTACATAAATACGTAGAGTTCATTGTGGTGCGGTGCGACAGCGTCACACTGTAAATACGATGGTTGTAGGTTCAATCTTCTCTCAGGGGAAAGTAATTTTAATTTCTCCGCTCTGATAAGGCTGCCTAATTTTAATAATAGATATCTGTATCTGTGTTAAATATTTGTGTAATTGTTACATAAAAAATCATTACATTTTTAAATCAACATATTTTATTCTTCATTTGTCATTTTAATTAAAAATATATATATACCTATATATACTTTTATATAAATAAACAAAAAGAAAACAAAATACTATACATTTTTCATTGTTTACATTGGAACGAAGTTTTGAGATCTCTTTATGAGAAAATGCACTAAAAATATACAGTATTCTAACCATCCGTCTGAAAAATTTAAAATCGTTCAAAAGTTAACATTGTTTTTTTTAGCTTCCAGGCAGTATTTCTCGTTATATTTAGCAATGTTAACAGAAATAATTTAGTGCTAAGACACTCTGTTCTCCATTATCCACTCAATTTCAAGACACAAAGGTTGCGAGAAACCACATAACATCATGGCGCAGCAGCACAAGGGTGTGACTGTAACGCGAGGGTTATGGGTTCGATCCCGACTCCAGAAAGTGAAATATTTATTTACATTTATATGTCCATTTCCTCGCTCTGGTGACGAGGGAAAGCGCGGTGTTCAGTTCTGCTACTCCACACGCAATACTTCCAGAATTCAACAGAAAGTGGGGAACGGAGTGTCTTAACACTAGGTCCCCTCTGCCTACCCTGCTGCGTGCGGGATACAGCGTGAAGCTGTTTTTTTTAATATTCATTAACTTTTTAGTACTTTATTTTACATTTAATTTGAACGATTTCACCTTTTGGAGATACCTTATTTTACAATATTTATTTTAATTTTTAGCTACTCTTTTATAGGGACTTACTTAAATAAACAATATCTTACAATATTTTATATGTTGTCTCGTAATTAAAATTTTTGTAAGCATATTACAATTTATTAAGATTTTAAGTTATTTTCAGGTCGTTCGCGATAAAATGAAATGATCGGGAAACTTGACTTTATTGGGATTATTTTAGTCATTCATCATTTTGCTTTGTACCGATTGACAGAGTGACAGATTTCATTTAAATCTCCGCTTTCCAGATAAGGTATAGGCTGTTCTTATTCTTATAATATACTAGCGGACGCGCGCAGCTTCGCCCGCTATGTCATTATTAATTTCGATTGATTGATTGATTTCTCGGTATATGGCGTTTCGAGCGTGCCAGTTGAGCACAATTCATTTCGCCAATGTCACGTTGTATGGAAAACACACGAAGGAAATTGACCGGTAATAAAAAAGATAAATATACACAATTATAGAATACATGTAAAAAAAAGAGATCCTGTGTAAGTACAGCCTTCACCTAAAACAAAACAAACACAAATTTACAATATACACAAAACACATTAGATTAGTAATTTTTAATTATTTATTAATTTTAATTATTAATTTCTGTCTCCATGGCTACGTCCTAGTGACGTCTATGCAAAATTTGACACTCCTAGCATTTGTAGTAACGAAGTTTCATACAAACTTTCAACCCCAAAAACAACCCCTTAGAAGTCGTATATTGCAAATTCCCGTCTTAGCAAGCACCTACGTCCTATAAATAACTCCTATGCAAAATTTGAGATTCCTAGCTCTGGTAGTTTCTGAGATTTCGTGATGAGTGAGTGACCTTTCGATTTTATATATATAGATTACACTGCTTTAATATAAAATTAATATAAAATACCTTTAATACTTTTGAAATGAGTCATCTAGTGTCCATTATGCCTCAATGACTCTGTTTGTAGATTTTATTTCAAAACAACGATGGGTTTATATTTCAAATGTTTGAAATTTGCTAAGACGAACTGCAACATCGGCTATTTAGAATTTCTTAAAAGTCTTAAGAAAGTCTTACTCAAGAAATTCGGAAAATAAAAAATACAGTTCTCCTTGTAAAGAAAACCGAGAGCCTGGTGAAAAATAAAACATATACAAATGCCTAGTCCTTAATTTGATATTAATTTCAAATAGGAAAGAAAAAACAAAACTTTCACGAATAAAACCTAGGACCTTACACAATGTAACAGCAATAAAGGAATATTACGTGAATTACGCTTCTCAGTAGTAGCTGGCAAGTAATTTGCTAAATTATAGAATATTTCATAATTCTACAACTTATAATGGTATATGAAATACTCTGTAATCTCATTAAGTCCACGAAAGGTCATATATTTTTTTATTTTCACAATCTATCCCGAATATAATTTGTAGTGGCAGAATTTAATATCGCGCTTTGTCTTGTTACCAGAGCGAGGAAATTAGAATGTTAGTTCCCCTGGGTAGGAATCGAACCCAAAGCTGTCATGTTTCAGCCAGACTCGATGCCGCTGGGCCACGACGGCAATTACAATTAACAATTAAAATTTAAAAAGACTTAAATTTTTATTCTAAGATTAACATCCTTAAACTTATAAATATAATGTTTCAAAGACAAAAGCGTATCCTGCGCGCGTTACGCTGTTTATTGCCCAAAACAGGGGAATTTACATAAATGATTTATATAAGGAGACCTTTCAGCGACAGCCTATTTTATATGTTAAAGAGACTAGAGGTTTACTTTTTTACCAACAGCTATTCTACTAAAAATATCGAGGCCGTTGTGATGCAGCGACACTGCATTCGGTTATATGTTCGACTCCCACTGGAGGAATGACTTATTTTTTCTTCTGTTCTGTTTCTTATTGTATGGCCTTTAGGCGTGCCAGTAAAGCATAGTAGAGTTTATTTTGACTATGTCACGTAAAATGGAGAAGACACTATTACAGTTCACTGTAATTCAGTGAATTTGAATTCTGCCACTGTCGCGTAATGTCTCGCGGGGAACGCAGTGTCTTAACAATGGGCTGTCTCTGCCTACCCTGATACATGTGGAGCATTAGGTTAAAAAAATATATAATATAAAGTACAAAGAATAAATATTCTTTACTATAAATATTTTAAAAAATATAAATATCCATTTCTCCTGTCTGGTTAAATAAGAGTAGGTGGAATTTGGATAAAAACGTGTGATTTTGAACCCGACGGTTTTGGATACGGTTCCAAAACCACTTGGGGGAATCAATTATTATTTAGTAATATTTTCATTTCTTCGCTCTGGTACCAATGCAAAGCGCGACAATGTGTTTCAACACTCAACACGCAATGCCTCGAAAAATCTACGGAAAGTAGGGAACGGAGTGTCTTAACACAAGGTTACTATCCTAGGCCTATCGTGCTGTAATGGGAAAGCCGCGTGAAGCCGAAAAATATTAATAATATATATGTTAAATGAGTGTATAGGTATGTTTATATTATCATGCATGCATCTCAGCTCTGGTATACCTACAGCTTTGGCGACCGTCTCCGATGTCATTATATCCCTGACGGGACATATTTCTGGTGGTATATGGGTCTATCTTTGATACACAATATTGAAACCCGTGCTCTGTTACTGGAACTTTCCAATAATATCGACATGTAAATGTGTGTCGGTCTGTTTCTTCGAAATGTTCGTACCTACCTACAGATACCGTGTGGCGACCTATCTTGCTCTTTTGGCATCTTATGCACGTTCTTGCCCAATTACCTACATCCCTATTCTTTTCTGGCCAAAAAAATTTTTTAGTAATCAATGTGCGAGAGGATGAGGATGTGGAAGAGGTGACTCAATCCATATATATTATCGAACACACTTTTTCAAAACCCTAAAGGAAAGTAGGGTCTAATATTTTTATTTGAAATTTCGCAATAAATATTACTATTTGTGTTGGGCAGAGTCACACTTTTTAATTGTATTAAGTTATCGTTACTCGCACTCGACTTCAGTAAATTTGCTAACTCAGTGTTATTTAACTGCATTTGACTCGGACATGTTATTGTCCCTATTATTGATAGAGTGTCAGCAACCGGTGCCCCCTTACCGTGTTTATTTAAATCACAGTTTTAACTATCCTATAAAAGTCTAATAATAAAATAATAAATAAAAATAATTCCCAAAAAAGAAAAAGTATTTTTATCAAACAAAATAAATAATAAAATTATCGTTTTAAAATAAAACGCCATTTGTAAAGTATAACATAAACAAGCACACAGCACACACTTACCCGTCAAAGTGGCAACGTCGCACACGTATGTGTGCGTCCCACGAAATACAGGTATGGATAGAATTCGTGAAATTAAAAAAAATCCTACTTTCAAACTGTTGAGGTACCTTGATTAATTTCTCTAGTTCTAGGTTTGAAATATTTTACCCTATACTTATGTCCTCTCTTCCACTCTGTATAATAATTGCTGTATCCGCCTTGGTAACTCGTTACCAGTTATTTTTGTAAATGCGTAAGGTGTTTATGGTCCGTATGCACTGCTAGTGACCTACCTTCTATGCAGTCCCTAAAGTAAACTATGCCCGCGTAAATTGCTAGTAATTCCTTATCATTGGTACAGAAATTTTTGACTATTGCTTAATTATTTTGAAATAAAACCGAGAGTTTTCCATGTACTATTTTCCTTTTGTTGAAGGACCGAACCTATACCGACGTCAGAGGCATCAGTCATTAATGCCAATGAAGTACTTATCATTGGACCAGATAGTGTAGCCGCGTTTTCGTAAATCATTTTTTTTTACCCTTGCAAACTCTCTAAAACCCCCTGTACGCGCGCCGCGTTCGGAATGTGATTATGATAAAAATTGATCATACCTACGAAGTTGTGCGATCGTTTCAGGTTTTGGATATTTTTCAACCTTCCTGACCTTGTCTTGTAAAGGGCGTATACATAGCCTCTACAATACGAAGCACAAGAGAGTTGATTCTCTGTGACTAATGTAGTTAATGAAATTGAAGTAATAAATAAACGTCAGCTCTAAATTAAAATTCATAACAAGTTATTATTATTATTACTTATCTTCTCAACCATAAACACTGTAAAGTTACCGTGGTCGTCAAAAGAGTATCCTTTTATTTAAGAAAATCAATTTATTACTAATGTCAACAAGTTTCTAATGCGAACATTTTTTTCTGTTACAATAAAAAAAATAATCACAAGAACACCATTTATAATCTGTGAATGAAAGTTGACACACCGATGACAAATACAGACAGTTGCATCTGTGTGCCTAATGTCATACGTCTGACGGACATCATAAATAGACGGCAGATCGGCATTGAAGTTCACTTCACAATAAGTTTTCTCCTTCACCATGAACACTTCTAAGTCACCGCGCTCGTGCGACACATTCGTCGTTTTGCCACCGCTAACTAAAAACAATGTTGTCATTTTTGGTAAAAACTCCGACCGCCCACAGGACGAAGTCCAAGAAGTCATACTGTCTAAGGATCGAACTCGAAATGCCAAATTAAAAGTGAGTAATCAGTCAATTGTAAATATATAAGTATATAAATTACCTTTAAAGTTATATATTTTAAAAATATTTGTGTATCTTAATAAGGTATATAAGATTAAAAAAATGTACTAGTCTAGTACAATTAATGACATAATTGTTGATTATTTTGTCTAACTTGTGTACCAACAACTTAAAATAAAAAAAAAACATTATTAATTAATTATTATATGATAATATAATAGTTCATTAATAATGAATATTTTTTTACTAACAAATATTTGTGAATAATTATTGTTATATCTAAGTATAAATTAATAATCTAATTAATAATAACAAATTATTAAAATTTGAAAACAATAGGAAATTATGGAAATGGAAAACTAATATAAGTGCTTAGAAGGAAAAAAGTTCAAAACTTAGGTGCACCTTATTGTTTTCCTGTTAGTGAAAATTATAATTCCATAGTAAATAAACAAGTTTCAAATACCCGTTGGTTATTCCAATATGAAAATTTATGTTATTATATTTTTGATGATGAATATGAATGATACATGCTTATGAAATTAAATGTTACCTCGGCCTATCCTGCTATAAAGTGTGTACAAGCTGTACACAAAAATTGAAGTTTCTATTAATCAAATAGGCTTGCCTAGAATTTTAATACAGTAGCAAATTAAAGCAATTTTTTTTTTCACTTTATTTGGTTGTATCTGTACTCATATTAAATATGCACATAAACATAGAGCAGAAAAATATATTGTTTTATTTATTTAGTAGGTAAAGAAAATTTTGCATTAAGAAACTTTAATAACATATTTAATATTTTGAACCTCCCTTTGAGTTTCTGTCAAGACCATTACAATCTCCACTTCCTGCCACATTTGTGATACTTTGTGTTTAGTGGCGAAACTCAACATTGCCTCATTACAAGAGCAAGAAAATGAAAATATTCAACATCTCATATATTTTTCAAGTGAGAATCAAACTCACAACATGTGTTTCCAGTCACACACACTTCTGAACTAGAGCCAATACTGCCCTCAAGTAGAACGAAATGCAGCAGATATAACAGAAATTTCTCCCTACAATTTTTAAGTTTGTTGACCTGTCCATAACTACTATCACTTATTTCTAAAATCTACTTTGAACGCTACACTAGTATAAACATTTTTAATTTAGTGTCAGTAGGAAGAGGTAATACACCACCTATAGAATGATAAGAGCATGAAAGTTTGTTATTTAAATATGTATATTTAATAATAATGAACCACAAAAAACTCAATTGTAGATGGGTTGAGGCCTCTTGCAAACTTTAGATGGTTTGGTTGCTCTTGAGTCCACCACATATGAATCAACTCTAAACTTATTAAAATAAAAATTTATAAAAATAAAAACCTTGCAACATTTCTATCATAATTTATATAATAATGTTATTTGCATATTCCGACCAATTTATGTCACAAGTTTTTAAACTTTATATATATTTGCGTCACCCTGTATCCCGCATATAGCAGGCTAGTCAAAGAGAATTTAATGTAGAGTCACTCTATTTCTGCAGTGAATAATTTTCGAGACATTGCATGTTTGTTGGCGACAGGTATTTATAGTATAGCGAGGAAGTGAAAATAATTCAGTCCGCGAAGGCAATCGAACCCACACCCATACATATATTTGAAAATACTAAAGAATTAAATAAAATAGTAGTTTTATACAATGTTCATTTCAAATAATTACGTAGCAATTACTTAAGTGGCTTATACTAAAGTGGTGACTCTTTTAATTGCAAATGATCATGACCGACGCACATTAAAACAATTGTACGCGACATGAGGGATTGTTTTTCTAATTATTATTTTGTTTTTATTTTCATCACGCTGAATCCCGCATAAAGCGGGATAGACAATAGGTCTAGTACCTATTAAGAAAAGCCCTTCCCACTTTCCGACCAATTTTTTCGATATTGCGTTGCGTTGAGTGACGGAAAGTCAGCGCCGCGATTTGTTTTTATAAAAGAGGGAAATCGAACTCACAACCGTCGCGCTTGTAGTCAAACTCCATCCCACACGGCTCTTACTTTATATGTGTGCTTTATATCAAGTGAATAATGACTTTTTTTTATGTTGCATAGTGTTTTTTTTTGTTATTTTAATTCGTAGTAAAATCCAAAGTTTTATTAATGTTTTGGTTTTATGAAAATGTTTAGTATAATATTGATCGTTGTCATCGATTCGCATTTCACTTTCGGTTATATATGAGAATCGATTATGATTCAAGTATTTCTTAAAATAATATGCAACACATGTAATTTCAAACAAGTCTCCAAAAAACTATTTGGCTAAATTAATAAATTATAGAGAATGGAGTATCTAAACACTTTTTTTACTTTGCGTGTTTCTGCTTAAAAAATCAAGACAATATACAATAAACGACGTAAATGAAAATAAGACTAGATAACTATGTAATACATCAATTTAAGATTGAGGCTAGTCGTAAAAAATTACTTCTCGAGAAAATTTATATTTAATATATTCTCAGGTAACGATGCAAAGCGCGGCGTTGGGTTCCGCCATTCAACACGCAATGCATGCATGGAAGCGTGCTTTAACACTAGATTACTAGGATTCCTGCTGCCTACTTTGCTATGTGTAAAATACTGCGTGAACGTATAAAAAAATCAATCTCAGAATCAATCCGCACGTTGGAAAAAATATTGAAACCTGACTCTTTATCACGTACATATAATACAGGATTTTGGGGGGAGGGATTGGCCCAAACTACTACTTACCTCTAATAGAAATCGAACCCACAACCCAACTCTATATGAAAAGAAATGTCATATTAAACTTTTCAATGTCTTTTAATGAAAATTACAGTGTACATACATTACAATAGACGAAAGTCCAGATCCTTTGAACAGCGTCATACTAAGCAAGCCGTCCTGGATGTGGGGGGCGGAGATGGGGGCCAATGACAAGAACGTAGTAATCGGCAACGAGGCTGTGTGGACGATCAATAACGAATTAGATGGTGATGCGGCACAGAAACGACTTCTGGGCATGGACCTTGTAAGGTAATTGTTTTGTAGCGGAGTACACCGAGGAACGTAGTGTTAAGTCTGTAAATTCTCCACGCACTGCTCAATTGTATGTCGTGTGAACTCATAGGCTCGCCTTGTCTTGTTGCTAGACCTAGAAAGTGAAACTAATTCGTTCGAACCGACAACCATCAACCGCTTATAGCCAGACACTATGTCAGTCTCTATGTTAGATATTTTATTGTGTCTTCAATTTTCACCCATTAAATTTGAGTGGTGTTAGTGGTTATATTGGTATTGTCATCTTTCTATTTACTACCTTTTACCTGTCGCTTCTCCCCCGTGGTAGTAACGACAAGCTATATACAAAACAAATATAGTTCCTGAGATTAAAGTGTTCAACCAAACTTCAGCCCTTCTAATATTATTATTGATAGTGCAGTGTTAAATCAAGATTATCGTGTATAGTGTGTAGTTATATCGATTTATTTTCCCACGCAGACTGAAGTCGCAGGCGTAGCTAGTATTAACATAGATAATATTTACAGATTAGGCTTAGAAAGAGGCAATACAGCCCAAGACGCTCTGAACGTAATAACCTCCTTACTTGAAAAATACGGCCAAGGCGGTCCCTGTTCTGAACACGACGATAGTCATTTCTATCATAATTCCTTTCTCATCGCTGATCCCAATGAAGCCTGGGTCCTGGAAACCAGTGGAAAACTCTGGGCTGCTGAAAGAGTCACTTCAGGATATAGGAATATATCGAACGGACTAACTATTGGTACCAAAATAGATAAATGTTCGGAGGGCTTGCTGGAGAAAGCTGAAATGATGGGCGTTTGGAATGGAAAAGTGAGGTTTTTTTTATTTTTTCTTGCATATTGTAAAGGAGACAGAGGGAACCTAGTGTTCATACAATTTGTCCTTTTTGGAGAAAACTTAATTCAACACGGCGGTTTTTCTTACCAGACTCTACTTTAAATTTAAGCATTTCCGGAATTGAGTGGTTTTTACATTCTCATGTTTATATTTTGTATATAATAGAGAGATCAGATCTGTCTAGTGTTATAACTGTGTGTTCGTTTATTTACCAATTTTGGAGATCACTGGGCTATTTTGTTATAATGATGTTTCTGTCGATATTTTGATTTACTTTTTAGTTAAAATTTTATTTAAATGTGGCAAAAATGTATGTATAACATAAATATTTCTTATAAGCTAAGACGGAAAATGTATAGGGATAAGAAAATATTCATGTTTTATTATTTTTAAAATTATATAGGTATAACACCTTGCTTTGCACTCCATATATGTTATTGCGTCATAATGACATCATCTTCATACTATTTCGTTTCTCTATTCTCCGCCCAGATACTGCTGGACTGGTGGATCTCAACACCGCGTATTGTTTGATTACCAGAACGGGGAAACTACAATAATTGAAAGAGTATGAATCGCACCCACAACCGTCGCTTTTATTTATTTTTTTCAGGGTAAATTTGACTTCACCCTCGCATTTTTCTGCGGCGGTGATGAGCAAAGGCGGAGAGAAGGCGAGAAACTGCTAAAAGAAAGTACGGGCACTAAAGAATTCGATGTTAAACATATGTTTGAAATACTAAGACATACGGAAAGTGGTATATGTCGAGCTCGTGATGATACGTTCCCAACACAGGGAAGTCAGGTATGATTATTAATTACAAGCGACCTATATATAGTGATTTATATACTAATCTGAATCGCTTTCGTGTTTTAATAGCACTATCATTTTAAAATATTTATTGTCTAGCATTTTTTTTTGTCATTTTATTCTATTTTGAACTATTAACAAAGGTAGTTTTTGATTAGTATATTTAGAAAACGCATAAATAAGTATTTATTTAAAACTACATTTACTTTTTTTTCTTACTCTCCTTTCTTTCTTTCTATTTATTACTTCAAAAAAGCAATAAGAACATTCATGATTTTTCACTTTCAATTCTTTACCTAGGGACGATGGATTTACATATATATATTTTTAATTTTCAGGTTTCCTCTCTCTCTTCGAACGGCTTGAGCGTCCATTGGTTCACAGCAACACCGGATCCGAGTATTTCATATTTCAAACCTTTCATTTTTACGCCAAACGCTAAAATATCTTGCCATACACAAAGTCCTAATGAGGTAATATTCTAATTTTGTTTTTTTTTTATATTTTGTATAGCGTTATATACAGCTCTAGGCTTTCGGTCATCTAATACATAATCTATTTAAATTAGTAGACACTAATATATAGATTGACTTATCATTCAATTCTCTTTTACGTAAAATTGAAATAACTACTTGTTATGTATGAGTAATGACACACACTACACATTCTAAGTGCCCGAGGTAACCAAGCAATTAACGTATGTATGCACTGTCAAATACAAAAAATATATTTCAATTCTGAACCACATCAAAACATTTGTTTTTAACGTTTTTAAAGTGTAATTTAAGAAAGAAATTATTTATTTAGAAAACGTAAAAATTTTAACGTAGAGGGATTTTAACAAAATTTTTAAAATCTGCCTATAACTTTAATTTGTAAAAAACTGCCTGCAGAGCACATTTACATTTAACTTAATTTAATAATTAATTAATTAGTTACTTAATTTACATTTTAACTTATTTATGTTGTTAGCATCTCTGTAGACTACCCAATGATAAGTGCAACAAACGTACACTTCAAGATTACTTCGAAACTCCCTACATTAAAGTTTAAATACATTTTCTGAATAAATATCTATTAAGATTACTTATAAACATTTTAAAGAACGCACGAGACCAATCATGGCGCAGGGGCACAAAGTGTGACTGTAAACGCGACCAGTTGTGAGTTCAAACCTCATTCGAGGAAATGAATTATTTATTTAAATTTATATTTCCATTTCTTCGCTCTCGAGGCACAGCGCGGTGTTAAGTTCCACCACTCAACACGCAATGCCTCCAAATGTCGGTGGAAACGGAGTGTCTTAACACTAGGTTCACTAAGATACAAGGTGAAGCTGATTTTTATTTTTTTTATATATTTTTTTTTTTTCAGCCTAAAAGAGAGCACTACCTATACAAAGTACACGCTGAGCACGTCTCGCAAAAAAACAATAAGAAAATAACAAAATTATTAAAGGAAATAGAAAATGGTTGCCTCGTACAAATGGAGGATTTCATTCAGAAATATGAGAAGGAAGGAAAAGACGTCAGTGAATTAGATAATCTTATGGAGACTTGTGTCGAGAATGAACTGCGTGTTATTGTTTCTAAATAGTTTGTTCTTATGTAGTCGGTAATCCGATTCCCGTGAAATAATTTTAGTTTTTTTTATTTCTTTTCGTTTTTAAGTTTTCGGGAAGTGAATTTTGTTTATTTTTCTTTTTTTATTATCATAAAATGAGTTATTGTAAGAACTTTTGCAAGATATCTTTATATGTCTTTTTTTTAGGATTATTAAAAACAGTCCCTTAAAAGGTTAACTTTAATAATAATAGTCATTTCAGTTTTATTTTGAAATTTAAATTAATGAAGATAAAATATGTTGGCATTTTTTTGACTTAAATGTACAAAATAAATGATTCTAGACATAATTATTAATATTGACTAATTCATTTTAATTTGTTTCTTTCTATAGTAATGACTTTTTATAAAAAAAAAATGTTTGTTTAAATAGTGATTATTTTCCCTTTGACTGTTATTTTGTTAACATCAATGAGATGCCGTCGTGGCGCTATGACACAAGGGTATGACTGTAACGCGACGGTTGTGGGTTCGATCCCCCATTCGACTGAATTCATTATTAAATCGTAATATTTTAATTTCTTCGCTCTGGCACCAAGGCGAAAGCCCGGCGTTGAGTTCCGCCGTTCAATACGCAATGCCTCGAAAAATCCACCGCAAAGTAGGGAACGGAGTGCCTTAACTCTAGGTTCCCTCTACCTACCCTGCTGTGTGCGAAATACAGCGTGAAGCTGATTTTATCAATGATCAACATATTATTTGTAAATTAGTCAAATATATATGTAAAATTTCCTTCCCTGGCAAAACAAATCAAAAGTGATTTTTTTCAAACAAAATAATTAATAAAATTATCGTTGTAAAATAAACCGCCATTTGTTAAGTGAGATGCACGCACACTTAAACCCGTCTGCAGGGACGCCGCCTTACACGCCTCATTCCGAAATCCAGTCGTAGACATTGGCGATAAAGTTCAAAATTGATTAACCTTTAAAATCATACGTCTAAACTGTTGACGTATCTTAATTATTGTTTTAGGTATGGGTTTGAAATATTTTTCCTATATGCTGCTCTCGTAAAATGAGCGGGTACGCTTCCATTAGTATATATAAATAAAAATTTACATAAAAAATTAAAATTTACGACTGGCCTCAATCGTCTAAAGAATCGGTTCGGTGTTAAACCTCGTCTTTACCGCCGTCGTGGTTCAATGAAACAGCGTCAGACTGTGTATGTGATGATTGATACGCGGTGAAGCTGTCTATGATAGCTATATTTTTGTATGCTATATTAGTATAAGTAATACTTGTTTTTCTTTATATCAATAGTGCTTCTAAAATTTATGTTATTTAAATATTCCTAGATAAATATAGAATATAGTATATTTATTTTAAAAAAGTTTTTTATTTTACCTTTTATGCTTTTTGTAGATAAGTAATTTAATTAAAATTATTTTATATTTGAACAAGTAGATTAGCGTGCTAACCAAATAAATTATTTTATTTAATAATACACGTTACAAATATAAAATACTTTTCACCTATATACACTATGTTTGTAAATTTTATTATTACTTTTATTTCATTACAAAAAATATATAATAAAATTACTAAATTAGAAAATGTACAAAAAAACATCGTAGCTGAATTTGAACCCGCTCTTCTCGGATACCCTCGCCCCTTTTTAAATGTTTTCTTTTTTTAATTTTGACTATTCGATTTTGACTGTGCGTTTGTGCACGCTAATCTCAGAAACGGCTTAACTATTTAAATAAAGTCACTATTTTAGAAGACTTACCTTAACAATATGTTAGTTCTATTTAAATAAATAAAATTTCATAAATAAAAAAAGTTATGTCAATATACATTGCGAGAATACTGCTACAAAATAAGTGTTTTCCCTAAAATACTTTAATAATTGGTTGAAATTTTAGTTTTCAATATATGGATAGTCTTTAAAGTGATGTTATTAGATTATCAATAAAGTTAATAACCCTTCCTTAGCAGTCGGGGGAAAAAAAAAAAAAGTTATTAGACGAATAAAATTATTAAATAATTAATACGAATATAATAACGTGAAAAAATAATTGTGTAGTACAAGCGGGCGAAGTCGCTATTCTACAATAAAAAATAATAATTTGTCATTTACCTTATACATTTTTATCTTTACGGGATATATCAGGGTAGGCAGAGTGAACTTAGTGTTTAAGACACTACTTTCCCTATCATCCAATTATCAATATTGTGTTTTCAATGGCGGAACTCAACGCTGTGCTTTATCTTGTAACCGAAGCGAAGAAATTTAAATAATTCAGTCCCCCGAGTTGGAATCGACAACAATATACAACAAATAAAATAAATAAAACTCACATTGTGAGAGAATCGTATTGCATTTATTTCTATTCCATGTACTTTACAACTTAATCTGAAGTATCACATAAATTCATATTTAAAAGCTTAGTTAAACATAAATAATACGCTACTTACAAAATATCGTTAAAACGTAGTTTCGCAAAATATTATCAAACATTATCAATTTCCATTCAATTTTCAATATATTACAACAAAATAAAGAATAATAAACATGCATTGTACTAATAAACAAATATAAAATTAAATTTTCCATGATTTTTGGTCCAAAAATATTCAAATTAATGTTTCATATTGCGAAACTAAGAGTCACAATTCCACAAACTGAAAACAATTCAGAGATTTTTCAATTAAATGCTTCGTTCCAAAAGCTCAACAATAGTAATTCGAAGTAAAACTAAAACTAACAACTAAGAGCGTCCCGATCCCATCGAGTGATATGCGACAAGAGGCGAAGCAACAAAAAAATACACCTCTTCATATTTTTTGGTTTGAAGGTCAAGATAAATTTAAAACTTAAACGACATTTAAAACTAACCTAAAAAGTTTTGTATTCGTTCAATTAATTAATAATTAATGAGATCTTGGTTATTATTAGACGAACGGACGTTGACTTTGAAAGGGCACGAGTAATTTACAAATTGTTACTGTTCAAAAAATTATCTATATTTGATAAAAACCAACAATTCACTAATCATTTCATCCTGTCTTCGGTATTGAACCCCTGGACTTATTTTATTTATATAATTTTACTATTATTTTAAACAGATCGTAAGCCTTACTCGTGCATTCAGAGGAAAGTATAGTCCCATTATAATTAAACATTCGCTGTCTCTAATAGAGGATAGACCCGAGAAACGGGCCTCAGATGTTCATTACAGAGAATTTTTGAAATATTAAGTTAACTATTAAGTTTAAAAATTCATGCCACATTTAAAAAATATATATTATAATTGAAATGATATCAATAGTCAAATAAGTGGCGCGACTGTTCCAATAATAATTAGTGTGTGACTGTTGCCTGGCAAAAATAATCCCATAATATTGTAACATTTATAGGAAATTCATTAGTTTTAGAAGAAAGTATTGGCCAGAAAATGACTACTACACTCTAATATACTACTATTACACTTATCTTTGAGTTTTATACCTAACTTAACCTAACGCGGCCACGAAAGAAACATTTAAAATAGCTAACTTAATTCGAATTAAATATTACAATTAAATATATATTACAATTAAAAACCCCTAGAAAAAGACACTCGTGACCGCATACGAAGTTTCACTTACAAATGTGAGAAGAAATTATTAAAATTAAAAAAAATCATACATATATACAAAATGGCAGCTCGTACATTTCATTATTTTAAAAAATGAGCTTACCACTTAATAAAAACTGCGTAGACTAAATTGAAATACTGAAATTCCATAGACCGTCTAATACCTATTGAATAAATAGACATTCATACAACAGTTAAATATATCATAATATATAACATTTAAAATTGTGAACGATTATAATTAAAATATTAATGAAAACCTGACTGAATATCTGACTGATCGTCTTATACCTACAAAATTTAACAGAAGAATTATAATATTACAGGTATATGAAATATTTATAGATTTTAAATGATCATTCGTTTAATGTGACTTCATTGCTCCATAATTTTATTTGAACATATTTTAAATAGTTTTAGATTATTTGATCCTTATACAATTCGTCAATTATTATATTCGTCAAGTATTTATAAAAAATAGGGTTAAAAGAATAAAAAAAGGGTTAAAATGGCGTCACAAATATTATGACATAAACAATTTAAAAAAATTATTAAAATAAGATAGTACCTGGAATGTCATGTAGTTAAAATGAACGGTTAAACAGCTAAATAAAGCCGAGCCAAGTCAAATTAAACGGCATTTGTTAAATAAAAAACAGAACAAATCAATTGTGACATTACGTATATAATATTTACATCCTAACACGTATTTATTTCATAAAATCCAAAATTGCTAAAAATTTTATTTTCAAACATAATCTAATTAACGTCCATGTCAAGGACTTGCCCATTAATGGGCAACAACATTCAAAACTTAACGCCGTCATTCTAATGACACGTCATCCTTTCAAACGTCATTAAATGACATTGACAGAACTATGACATCACAGCATAATGCCAGCCGACATTACGATCTGAACTTCAGCCTTCCCAATACATATAACATGCATATAATAATTTAAAAGTTATTGTTTAGTATTAAACGAGTGCACAGATATAATATACTAGAGTTAGCAAGTTGAGATAGAGATGAGATAGAGTTCATTTTTTTGTTCTTTTTTAAATTTCTTTCAAATAAGTACGTTTGCCTACTTTAATATATTATAAATGTATGTAAATATTTTATAACCTTATTAATTAACATCAAAACATCGAAAATTGTTTTAAGCTACTTAATAGATTTAAAATTTATGTATATACAATTGTATGTATTGTAAATGAAACACTGAAGCTACGTTGAGACCTTGACTTATTTCAATAGACAATAATATGGCAAAAAAATTAAATCCAGTCATCTTCAACATTTTTAATGCAGCGTTTTAGACCTCTTCGATCTTTTTTGGGCTTTCGATGTCCTCACCCATGGGAGCATGAAGTCACTGGAAAGTAATTTATCAAATATATTATTATTAAGAACCAGATTTATATGGCATCATTTGTATCATATTTTAAATATCATATAATTCTAATAATAATAGATTTACATTATACAGACTGATTGGGAGATCGATAGACAAACATTATTAAATGGCATTCATCAGTAACGTACGCTGAATCAAGTTTTTATTAATATTATTTCATGGATATTGGAATAGATATATTAGTCTGTCTATATAGCTACCAACCCTGTATTTATGTCTTCGTTTTAAAAAAAGACAATAATTATTTTGCATTTAATCTCTTTAGGGACATGTTTTTGTACTTTCATTTTCAATATTTTATACATTATGTTAATTGCCAAACATATGAAAAATAAAGAATTCTTAACAATCCGTTATAGAAAACAATGAAAAACATAAATAACAAAGATTGCATTCCCACACATGGTAAAATGAACATCAAGTAAGTTATTTAAAATTTAGAAGCCATTCATTTTTTTTTGTTTTCATATTTCAACATATCACTATCCCCGAAGAGGTTAACACAAAAATGTACACACTAAAAAGAACTAGGAAAGCAGCAATTTTAGAAAGCAAAAGAAAAATGTATTTTAAAGAACACAAATACATATAATACGCAATATGTCCGACATGTAGGTATTTTTAAACAAATTAATATTATTTAAGGTAAATAATTATAATGTTCTATTTTGTAACTAGAATTTAATAGAAATTGATAAAAATGTAGATAAAATATTCCTAAAAAATAATAAATTAATATATTTGTTAATTATATTAATGTTACTTTATATAAGCGGGCTGGCAATTATTGTATGCCTTTTGGCTTTTTATATCATAATTGATATTCTAACACCATGGACAATATTTTTGAAAGTAACATAACTAGTTCAGTTTTTCGACTTTAAACTTTCAAGTGTATTAAAAAAAATGTTTTTTAAACAAGGTGTTAGAAAATCATCAACAATATATTTTAGAAATAAAAAGAAATATTTTTTTCTTTAGTACCTACCAGGCAGAGCGAGCTAATGAAAAAAATAAAATAACCCTCGTGTGGGAATCGAATTTACACTATACTTAAACATTGTGTCATTACGAGGGTCTCGTATTATTAAATGATCGTTTCTAAAATATTGATTGGCAATGTTATTTCTTTTTATGACTAAACATGCAAACATGGGTATGGTAAGAATAGAGGAGGTCGGGTGGTCCTTGCCCGCCCCAGAACTGTTTCCTACCTCCAGATACTAACAAAAAATTTGCTTTTGAGAATTAAAAAAAGTCGTTTACAGGAACAATTCTGAAGCCGTCAGAAAGACCAGCCCTCCTCCCCCTCCCATCCAATTTTACTTACTACTTCTACTATATGATACGAATATTTTAATGAATAGAAAACTAAAAAACTAATTCTAATATTTTCCACTCCCATTCACCCTTTCGTTCTTCTTCTCGTATAAATATTAAATATGACTTATTTATTTATAAGATCAATTGTTCATTTTTTTTTTTTTCAAAAAGCACTCATATTTACGATATCCACCATTACATGGCGTAATATATCTGTAATAAAATGGACATATTTTAAAAATTATTGAAATTTAATTTGAATTTTACTATTTCATCTGATATTGAAATATTCTATAATCAACTTAAACAAATATTATTTCTGGATACAATATTTAACCTTAACATTTCAAATTTTATTTGATAATTTCGTAATAATTAATAACTTTCTATTTCTTTATATTTTTTGAAGTAACAAAATGTGTCGCGATTTTTTTAAAAAACAGTTCCC
This sequence comes from Heliconius cydno galanthus, assembly GCA_036379175.1. NCBI lineage: Eukaryota > Metazoa > Arthropoda > Insecta > Lepidoptera > Nymphalidae > Heliconius > Heliconius cydno. Next base: position 354,655 of record JAKRZM010001313.1, on the reverse strand, counting down.
TTTCCCTATAAAATTGTAATCTAAAACTTCACACCTAAATTGGACTTAGTTATGCAAAATAGACACAACTACATCATAATATGTAGAACAGAAAAAAAATCGAAACAAAAAATACAACAACACATTTAAAATTGTTAAAATCTTAGCTTTTTACCTTTATTTTTGCGTTAAATTTACTCAGTATCTATATCAGATGACGAAAAGAACGGATCATTCACCTGATCTTCGTTTAAGCCTGCACAAAAATTTTAATACATTTCTTCAGTAATTTCACTGTCTAAAGTAAGTTATAATTTTGTTTTAACTTATTTATATTTACGTAAATTAATTATAGTGTGTAACAGTGAAATAACTGGTTAGACTATAAAGATGATGTTTTAATTTTTAGATTCTTTTTCTCAATACATGACTATGTCCAATAATCTTGTTTATTTTTTTTCATGTGCATATTTTCATATCAAACTTAAAGAAAACTAACAAAAAATGTATAAACTAAAAGAGTAAAGAATATATTTCATAATTGCTGTCTAAAATCAACTTACATGCCTATTAGAATGATTTCAATTACTATTACATCGAAACGATACGTACAATCTTACCATTACCTAAAAAAATGTCCAAAAATCCAAATTTGTATAAAAAAACTACAATAATTAACATTATCTAAAAACCCTCTAAATTCAAGCATAATATATACATACCCTATAAAAAACCACAAACACAAACATCACCCACCACCCAAAAAGAAAACAGGCAGAGAACTGAGTCATTACACTCACATCAGCTGCAATTGCGGTAACGGTTCACCGAACGCTGTGACTGGCAACTCTCCGTTAGTGATCTCTATATATTTGGCGTGTTGAGGTCTCTGCCAGAGCGAGTAGACGGACGGAAGACTGACGGTCGACCAGTCCCTCTGTCTTTGCCTAAGTCGTTCGACATGTCGTTGTTCCCTTATTCGTCGCATATGCCACCTTGGAGGGAAATTATAAGTTTTTTTAAAATCGCCTTTTTTATAAAACAGCACAGTTGCGTGCATAAAAATCGACCAACTAGACAGTGCACTAACATTTTGTAAGGCGGTGTCTTATTCAGATGTTTAAAGAAACCTGCGATACACACATGTCACTGCTAACTCAAATAGGCTAGGTAGGTTTGGCTTGCATTGACTCGAGCCCGTATGGATCTTGTCAGTATTTTGTCAGACTGACCGAGGTAATAACCATTTTGACAAATGGTAATCAACCTAGTCGGTAATCAAACCAGTTATAGATGGTGACTACCAAAGTGAATTGACAGTTCAAAAAGTTTAGTAAGTAACATTTCTTACTATGTTAGAAAATGATGAATTCATATTGTATAAGTAGGTCGATTTTTTTGCTCGTAAGTGTATTATATATACTTGTATTATCTTCAACAGTTTCCCTTAGAAGATAGTATCTCTCCCGACATGTGATATTTATATTTTACGTATTGTATAGAGTATAGGGACTGACTATAGTACTAGTGGACCACTCTCCTTGTCTTTGACGGAAATGTGTATTTTAAGCTTCGTCTTTTTGTATTATATTTAGTAATACAAATTTTGTATAATTTTTGATAATATAAAAGCTTTTATACGCCTTTTCGGGAACAAAAATATTTATCTTCAGGTATTTCCGTTAAACAGGGGATTGATAATTCTTATGTCTTGTTGCTGAAGGCACCCAACATTTCACTATTCTCTTAGGCGAAGCATATATAAACTATATGGCGGATTTTTGTTTTAAAGGGCATATATTCTGTATATATTGGTGGTACAATCAGTTAGCATAGTCCAGATCGTAGAGACTAGACGGATCGGACGAATTTCATTTGTCAAAGAGCAGGAGATTAAATGATTAATTTATTTACAAAAAATCTAAACATACAAAATAAAAAAAGAAATAGTTGAAGACTGAAAAGAAAACATCGCTCATTTGGTGTAACAATTAAGTATTTGTACTTTTTGAAATATCGTTGACCGCAGCGTTTGGCTCTCCGTTCTCTCTGACTACCCCGCTAGGGATAAAGCGTGAAGATAAGCATGTATGTATGAAATATCGCAGGAGACGCAATCGAGGTTATGTATTGTCTTTCTGCATATATCTATTTACTTTTGAAAAAAAACGCAATTACTTTATTGTTGCACCAAGCAAGAGCCATAGTCATAAAAAATAAAAGTGAAATTCGAAGAATGTAGTTCATTTTCAACCACCTTATTTCTATGATTGCGACGATAAAACCAATCGAACCGTTCCATTTCTGCTCTACCTTTGCTACCACCACCACCACCACATAAATTTCAAATATAATCAATATAATTTCATATAAACGTATATTATGCTTATGTTTTGAAATGTATTGCCAAATATGGCAACATTATTGTTTCTGACCGTAATTGCCTTCGTTCCTCTGCTTCGAGTTTCTGATGGCGCTTCTCAAATACTTTATCATCGACATTTTCCGTACCCTCTAGAGTGTAGCTGCTCGTATAAGGCTTTTCCCGCCATCTAGGAACCTAAAATTGTGGTTGTTATACTCTATTATTTATCTGTATATTTTATTAATAATTAGTTTCGTCTATCCAGCGAATTCTTCTATAAGCAGCTAATTAAGTAGGTAATAATAGGTTACGGGTTCAAAATCAGTCCTCTGTTCAGAACTTCTCAGTACCCTGGTTTTTCTTAATAGAAATTATTAAATTTCTATTTATTTGTTACAATATTGTTTTGTTCAAAACCTTCTTTTTTTTAGCACACACGCGATAGAAGGTGGAACATGCAATAGACATGCAAATTCTAATTTCCCAAATAATAGGTATTTATTATTATAATTATTACGAATTCTAATTTACCACACAATATACGAATACGAATTCTAATTTACCATACCATAATTATTAGTTAGTTGTTAGTTTTAAAATATCTAACTAATAGGGTCTAGGTTATTGTCTTAAAAAAAATATCAAAGAAAAAATCTAGCTTTCGGAGTTAGCAATGTTAGCGTTTTTGTTGTACGGTTCATACATTTACCTCAACAGTGGACGCTTGGTTTTGCGTGGGTAGGTCAAGATCGTCGATCTTTAAGTCTGGGTCTAGACCGAAATACCATGACAAGTCTGGGTCGCCGACTAAAGTGGGGTACGCCTTATTCGTCATCATACCGGGAACGGGCGACTTCTTTCCGCGGGCTGCAGCTAAATTATTATAAATTTTATATCAAACTGTATTCAAACAAGATTTAAATTGCTCTTAGGGTTCTCAATAATTAATTAAAATTAACAATTGATTATTTTGTATTTGGGGCCGATATAAAATAAGACACTACGGGGACATAATTGAATTTAACAGGTAAACCTTACCAAAAAACATACAAATTAAAAATTATAATAATTTTAAAAAAGTTTTTCTATATCTAAGATATAAAAATCTGAAAATTTTATTGAAATTTCCGCTTTATAATAATTTGTCCAACGAGTCGAAATGTACGGCATAATTAAAATATAAGACCAATAAAATCGTGCTATATTCGAATTTGACAGGTGACCTATTGACAGATTTTAATTAGAAAAAAAAACAATAATTTTAAATAGGGAAAGAAAAAACTTTTATTGTCTTAAGATTCACTTGAAAATTTTCTGTGACATGACAATTCAACAACTAGTCGACTATTTTGAATTTAGGGCAACTCAGACCAATATATAGGGATAATAAGGTGTAAGACCAATAAAAATTGGGGCATAAAAGGATATTTGGATATTAAATAAACAAACAAAAAATAGATTAATTTTCCAAGCCCCTTTATTGTTTATGAGCTTTTCAATATTTTAGGTAATTGATTATATTGGGGTGAGTCAAGCCAACATATGGGGCAACTAACATTCAACCAGGGCATACCAGGTATATATTCGAATTTGACAGTTAACTGTTTATTGGACAAACAAATAAACCAATTTATATTTAGTTTCGAAAAAAGCTTTTGAATGCAACATGGTTCAGATATATGTCGAAAACGTGCGATATATATGCATGTACGTGCGAAAAGTTGAGAACGGAGTGATTTGACACTAGGCTCTCTTTAATAACGCTCGAAATATATTTAAATATAAAATAAATACAATAGCTTTAGTTATCTTATATAATGTGTTAATTTAAACCTTTATAAATTAATATTTTCCTTTGAAATCATTCTAAAATGTAGGTTAGTTTATATTTTTAATGACAGCGTGATTAGCTAACGATAACACTACTAACTGTGATAATACTTATATTAATAAAAAAAGCACTGAAACTTAAACATACTTAAATATGTACATAAAAATAGGTATAATATTGTTAGTAATAGTATTCTATTAATGTTGTTATTTAAGACATACTTTAGGACATAGTTATGTAAGATTATTTACTTATATATTATATTTTAAAAGATTTAATTAAATTTTCAAAGCTTTTTGCAATTAAAATACAAAAAAATTATACATTCGCAGTAATATTATAGTAAGCATTTTTTTTTCTATACAGCACGCCAATATAACACAAAATCAGAATTTTTCATAAAATTTATTTGTATATATATTTATAGCAATAATCGCATTTGCATATGCATAGCGTAAAACCTTTGACATATAACTGTTTGAAAAGTTACTGATAAATTATTTATCAGATATCGTCCATCTTTTCTCGACGACAGTAATATTTTCAACTTATCAAAACAGTAAAACAAATACATGATAATTAAAAAAATATAACACACAATACTAAAAAAATCAGGTGTTCAGTTCACTCAGTGAAGTACGTTCAGCGAGGTATGCATTTGTGTGAGTATATATATACATATAGTTTGGGTGTGACGTCATGAAATGCTGTACAAGATTGGAAAAATGTACGCGACCAAGCAGTAAAAATAAAAATAAAATCGTGGATATAATGCTGATCTGTATAATATAACAGAGATATTTATTATTAACTTAGACACTTCAGACGAGAGTCAAAATAAGGATGGAATGTCTGGTCTAGAAGAATTTATACTTATATGTTTTTTTAATGTTGGATATTTTTTTTAAATTTCTAGTTTTAAAAGATTTTTTTTTGCTTCCACTTTTCTAATCACTGACACAAACGCAATACTCAGTTTCAACCTCGTGAACTATACGCTGTATATAAAAAAATAAATTCGGATTATGGACCAGGGACCCTACTCTTGACGCCAATATCCAATTATCAATCCTCAATAAATGTCATTTCGTACTCTTGAAAGTAATGAGTTGCCATGCCATGCGCCGTTTACTTGATAATTGCGTTTACTAAAAATTGTTGTAGAATTCATTAGAATTCTCAATTTTGTGAAGAATTGTCAGCTATAATGACAGCTAAATTGAAGAGGAATTGAGAATTTAGTCAATATCTAAAGTGTAGCTTGTCTGAAATTAATTTGTTATTTTTCTTGTGAAAACGGCAATAAAATGGCAAATTTAGTGCTTATGTGATATACATATATAATATTAACTTTATCAGTTAATATTATATATGTATATCACATAAGCACTTAAAGTGCTAAGCAAAATCACTGAGTATTTATTTTTCAAATGTGTAATACAGATTTAAGTATATTTTCAGTGGACTCATCTTTTGAAGGAGTTTCATTAGTTTAATGAGTGGTTATTATGTATCTGTCAGTTATAACGGCGGTTGATTACAAGAGTACCAAAACTACGTCGCCGCAGGATTAGATTGACTAATGTTAGACGTCAAAATGGGATTGATATTAGTTTCAAGAGTAGGGCCCCAGAAGCTACATAAAATTATGAACTTTGGACTTACTTTTGCCCCTTGTGGCTTTAGCACGCACGGCCGGTTTCGGTTGTTTCCCTGGTCCGGTAGCTGAGAAAGCCCTTTTCCTACCACGACGACTATCCGCACCCCGTTTTGGCTCTACAAGCTCTTCCTGTATGAAATTTTAAAGCAATATATTAATATATTATTAAGAAAAATGGGAATAGAAATACATAAAATACATATATAAAACACAATATAAAATACATTTATACATTATAACGCATCAAATTGAACCTAAATAAAAAATGTTAACAAATGACAAAATTTAAATAATGTATTAAAAAAACTATAGAGAATCTCCTTTCGTAACTGAAATTTCACAAAACAGAGTCAAAAAGGTATATAAATGCACATAAATACATATAAGCGTGTATAAAACGTCCATAGCTAATCGTGCCTTGGGGGCGGGCCACCGTGGTGCAGCAGTGACTTTTAAGGTGATGGGTGATGGTTGAGGATTCGATGTTATTTTCATTTCCTTGTTCTAGTTACACAACAGCGGTACTTAGGGAACGGAGTGTCTTTACAGTAGGTTCCCTGCGTGTATATGTGAGATACAGCGTGAACCTAAAAAACGATTTAAATCTCACCTCAGGAGTGTTAACCAGGCTAGTGGTCCGACTAGTCCTTTTTTTCGTCTTTTCCGGAATGATCTTCTCATCTGGCACATCCAACTCATTCAAACTGTCCAAAGTCAACACAGCGTCCGACGAAAATAGCTCTTGAAATTCACTCGCATCTAACGAAGGCAATAATGAACCCAAATCACTAGAACCATCGCCGTATGAAAATTCACATTCATTCAGCGTTTCAGCTTCTACTTCAGTTTTAACTTCAGTTTCGTCTTCAGTCACTTTTTCGTATAGCCGCCAATCGATTTCCGGTTCAGTCTTAACCAAATCCAAATCAGGATCTGTTATTATTAGTGTCTTTTCTGGTTCCTTTTTAACATTCTCATAGGCCGACATGAATCTGTTTACATTCGCTTTAGTATCAGACAGATGAAACATTCTAGACGACTCCCCCATATTATCTCTAATTTTCATTCGACCATGATTGGTTTTTTGTAGCATTAATTTGGGTATGGGCGATTGTTCTCTCATATCAGCTTCGCCTAATTGATAAGGGTCTTCTCCCGTAGGCGTGGTATCAATTAATTGTAATCTATCTGATAAGGAGCCGAATTGAGATTTTGATAACGTTGTAGTTGTTGAAGTGACGGTGGCTGTAGTCCTCGATTTGCCATATGTGTTTAGTGTTTTAGTTTTTTTTGTAGAAAACGCTTTGTCGAAGCATGTTTCGCCTTCGCTTGTGGGTGCTGTGGAAGTGATAGGTGTTTTTGAGTTAATTTAAGTTAATTTTAGATTTATATTTGAAATAAGATATGACGATATAATTAATATGGTTTAGTAATAATCACGATAAACAAACTAAATTAAAAAAAATCGTATATACATATTATAGTAAACAAAATAAATAGTATTGGAGTAAATATTAAAATAAAAATAAATAAAATGTTACACGAAACTTAATAATACTGAATAAATCAACAGCAAATCGAACCGATCGGCCTCAAGCCTATTTATTAGTTACCTGTGCTCGTACTGGGCTCCGGTGTTTCAGTTTTCTTGGACATACGATGTAAGGAGCCCAGACTGCCGGATGTCCGTCGACGATTCCTTTGTAACCTCTGTATGGGTGTGCCGCTAGAATAGAAATAAAATATTTATTAAAAATAAAATACTTTTTAAAAACAAGCATATTTTTTAAAGTATGAAAGCAAGCAAATTTTTTTTTACTTTTGTTTAATAGTCTATTGTATTTTACAAAAGTAAAGTCAAGTCGTTTCAAGTCCTTTCATTTGATACCCATATCAGGTAGGTTGTGCAAAAAATTATCAAAAAAACAAATCAAAAATAAAATCAACTTCACGCTGTATCCCGCATACAGCACGGTTAGCTAGAGGGAACCTAGTGTTAAGACAATCCATTCCCTACTTTTCACCGAATTTTTCGAGGCATTGCGTGTTGAGTTTTCGTTTTGGAAAGATAATAAAGAAGTATTCTTTTCAAAATGCCAACCGCGTCGATTATCTTGGATAATATGAGGGAAACATAGTGTTAAAATTGATAGAACAACATAAACACGTGAAGACTCATCACACAATAAGTCCTGAGCCTATGGGATAGAAGCTTTTAGTATGTAAAAAAATTTTAGATTCATCATATCAATCTTTTTACAGATTCAGCGACATAATACATCTATTTCTTCTATCGAATGACTTTACTTTTACAAATTTCAAAAGATTTTCGTTAAAGGATTTTTGAAAGGTCACAACCAAAAGGTCCACTATTATCGAAAAATTACGTTTTACTTAACCTCATTATGTGTATGTATGTAAATAATTAACAATTTACCTATTTCCGCAAAACTACGCATATCCGCAAAATAACGTTCAGTTTTTAATTGATAGTAACTTTCATAAACTAAAAATGATCGAAATATCTGCCTTTAGTTAAATTTCCAAGAACATAGTTTAAATGATTCGGGATTGATTTTTATTGGACTTATTTGGTGACGTTATGAAATATAAGAAAAATTGTACGAATTTTTTTATTAAGTTCTTTTAACAAAAAAGCTTTTTAGCCTAACGCTGTATCTTGCACATAGCAACGTAGGTAGAGAGAACCTGGGAACGTATTGTTAAGACACTTCCTTTTTTCAATACAGAATTCGGCAGGATGCTTTGAGTGGGACTCGAACCGACTACCTGTTGCGTTTACAGTTGCACGCCCCTGCTCCACGACTGGCCTCTAATAAAGTGATGAATAAATAAATTAAAAAGTTACCTATTAGAAGCTACAGTGTACATTGGATCGGGTCTTGTTTCAGTACTCTCCTCTGTTTTCGGCGTTTGGCTCTTACTAACGGTCTGGCTTTTACTGGCCAAAGCGGGACTTTTACTGGTAGAGGCTTGACATTTACTAGTTGACGCTTGACATTTGCTACTGGAAGCTAGACTCTTAGAGGACTGACTCCTAGATGCCAGACTCTTGGATAATGCAGCTCTGCAGCTATGAGTCTTGCTGGTAGATGGGCCCTTGCAGCTTGTTTGACTTTTACCAGTTTCTCTTTTACTAGAGGTCGGATTTTTGCTCGTACGTTTAGTTTCAATCATTTTCGTGCTTTCGCTTTTTGGTTTCTTTTCTGTGGACGACGATGTGGACGTCGACGGTAATACAGTTTCAGGGACGGTATAGTTGTGTACTTCAGCTACAACTGTTAAAAAAATAACTTGTTAAGCTTTTAAACTTCTAAATATATTATTTTGTGTCTATCACATTAAAAAAGAAGATGTTTTTTTTATAATATTATTTAACTACGACTAGAGTAGTGATATGCCGAATATCGTTTGACAAAATATTAATTTATTTATTTATATACATTTTAATACTGAATGGTCGTCATTACAATATACTTCCATTCATCTGTTATTAATTCCACTATATAAAAGAAGAGTGGGGTGCATAGGTGATAACGGGCGGGCGGACGTCATAACGGGCACCCCTATTTTGAAGGATTTTTTAAATAATTTTGTAGTAAATATTAATTATATTTGAACCGCCTTAGATCACGTGTCGGGTAATATAGGTGTTTGTAAAATTTAGATTTTTTAAGCCTGAAGCTTAAATTATTTAATCTCAAATGATCATATTAATATTTAGAAAAACTCAATTCAAAGTACTTTTCTTACTTTTCACAACAGGGTAGGCAGAGGGAACCTGGGAACCTAGTGTAAAGACACTGCGTTCATATTAAGACACTTCCGTTTCCCACTTTCCATCGGATTGTGGAGAAATTGAGTTGAGCGAAAGGAACGGAACTCAAAGCCGCGTTTTTCCTCGTTAACAGAGTAAGGAAATGAAAATATTAAATATATAATTTACTACGCCCACGTGCCCACGAATGGCCTTAGGTACTTTACCTTAAATAATAATAAAAATATATAGAAACACTTACCGCTTTCAGGGATAGCCCTGGCTATCCCAAATGTAGCCGTCTGTCCAAAAGGTTTATTTTTATCAAAAAGAAATGTATTTCCCTTATCTGGTAAAAGCAGTTCAGTATAACTATTTAACATAATCTGAAAATAATAAAAGATGAAAAAAAAATCATAAATAAATTAAAACAAAAAATATTATGTAAAGTAACTAAAAAAAATTATAAAATTACAAAAGGTTTTTTTTGCGTGGAGTTAACTACAGTATTTCAGTTTTTATCAAGATTGGAAAAATATTAAAATCCTTAGATATAGCTGACTGAACATAAATAGATTTTCATTTCAGTATTTCCATAAAATTATGGAAATAGTTTAAAAAAAATGTTTCTGTAATAACGGCGCCTTAAATATACACTTTGCAAAAAAAAATGTTCTTATGGTGACCAAAATTCCATATTGACTTCACATCATATTCATGAGTCGACAGAAGTTAGTCTAGGATATATCTAATAACACAATAATAACTATATTTTAAGTATTGCATTATATGCAAATTAGTATTATATTATTATTAAGAGTATTATTAGTAAGAGTTGCGTTTGATTTCACAATTTATTTTACTATTTTTCAGATGATCCTTTCTTACAAGATGAAAATTTTTAAAGAATTTTTTATTAAAAAATAATTTTACATAACTACTCGTATCATAAATGACATTCCTGATCCAAACAAAAATATTTAAAATTTATAAACAAAACTAAATAAAATTATAAAGTAAAAATCTATTGTTATAATTAATTGTCAAAATTATTATATTATCAATAAGACAATAAAAGTAAATATGTCCTAAGCCCGGTTTCCACCGCAAGCGGAGCGGGCCCATTAAAGCCCTGTAAATATTCGGGCGGAATGGGCCGAGCGGCAAGAGTCGAAATAAACTCGGTGAGTTCTAGGGTGCGGAGCCCCCAGAGAGCAATTACAAAATACAAAACATATTTTACTTAAAAGGAATTGGTTCCACCTAAGCATCGTTTGCCGTGAAAGCCGGGCTTTAATCATGGCAAAATGATCATTGTGCTAACTAAATATTTATAGCACAGTTAAAACTCTTATACAGTACCCAAGAGTAGCGGGTTCAAATCTTTATATCCAATATGTTACAATTTAAAAAAAAGAGCTTTGCTCCCATGAATCTCGCAATAAAATCCGTTCAGCATTTTGAAAGAGCTAATGGTAAAACATTTAACCCAAAAAACAAATATAATCAAAAGTAAATATAACATACTTGGGATGAGCCAGCTTCGCCGAGGGAGCCCGACGTGATGGTCGCCGTGGGCGCGCTGAGCGCGTGCGTGTGCCTGTGACTGAGGCCCACTCTGCGATCCATTCGTATCAACTTCGCTTTGAGCTGTGGAATAATATAATAAAACTTAAATTATACAGTATATAATACCTTTATGTTTAAATCTCATTGTAGTTACTTAAAATTTAGATTATAATGTCACTAATTTTAGCACTTTGCTAATTACCACGAGTATCAAATAAAACCTAAAACATGTACGACTACATTTTTAAAGAAGAATCAGTTGTTTGAGGCCAGTCGCCGCGACTGTATACGCGACAGGTTGTAGATTCCATTCTCACTAAAGGAAACGAAATATTTAACATTTTTATTTCCTAGTTATGGTTACGAGGCAAAGGGCGGCGTTGAGATCCGCCACTCAACACGCAATTTCTCCAGATTCGGCGGAAAGTTGGGAACGAAGTGTCTTAAAACTAGGTTTCCAGGTTCCCTCTGCCTACTCGGCTATATGCAATGCTAAAAAAATATAATTGACTTGATTTATTTATTTTTATTTATTGTAATTACTTAAATATAACATTAATATACCGATAAATATTGGGCATAGACTATAGGGTGTACATACGTACACCCTATAGTCAGTAATCATACGATTATAGTAGTATAATAAATATTAATAAATTATCCATGTTTAATACTATGTAAGTTCCTATATGTATATTGTGAATGAAATTATTTGTATAGTGTTTTTTCATTATCAGAAATTATTATTAATAGAACATATAATAATTTTTCATTTTTGATCATATTGGGATATATTTTTTATTTCTCCACTAAATATATTACTTAAAATAAATTATTTTTAAATAATCTATATATATAAAAGGACTTGTCCTCACTGACTGAGGTAAGACGCACGCACAGCCGTAACCGCTCATGGTAGAAACGTGAAATTTGGATAGATGTTTACTTTCGTAATCTGGACATCCACTAAGAAGGGATTTTGGAAAATTTTAACCCTAAAGGGGCGAAATAGGGGTTGAAAGTTAGTATGGAAAAAAAAATAAATCGGCACCGATTCTTATAAAATTTAAAATTCAGACTCTTAAAAGTATTTAATTGAACACGTATTTCATGGTTTTCTAGAATTCTTTCCATAAGGGTGCAAATAAGGGGTTGAAAGTTTGTATGGAAAAATTCTTAAATCGCCACCGATTTTTATAAAATTTGAAATTTAGACTCTTAAAAATATTTCATTGAACACATGTTTCATGGTTTATTAGAATTCACCCCTAAATACGTAAGCGAAGCTGCGCGCGTCCGCTAGTACAACTATAAAGTTACTACAAAGTTGAGAGTACGGAAAACATTGTGAAAAACTGAATAAAAATCTTAAAAATTTAACTTCACGCTTTGTCCCTAGCAGGGTAGTCAGAGAGAACGGAGCGCCAAACGCTACGGTCTCTACATACCTCTTTCGCCTCGTCCACTGTCATCAACCTCTTCATACACACCCTTCGGGGGGTCCTCATGCTTTTTACGTGACGTTCCTCCAGTATCTTTGATACTGTGTTTTCGAAGGTCAACCGACCTCTCTTACCACTTACTTTTCCGTCATAAATCTTTTTTGCCATTCTTTCATCACTCATTCGTTCGACGTGCCCAAACCAGCTGAGAACGTTCTTCTTCATTCTCACCGTGACATCCTCGCTAGTCCCTGCCATTCTGTGTATCTCTTCATTGTGGATTCAACCACCTAAGCTGACTCCGCATATCCTACGGAGAGATCGCATCTCCACAGCATTCATCTTTCTTACATTCTTCTTCTGTAATACCCACGTTTCGCTGCCGTATAACAAACAACATCGGTACCAACACTGCATTGCACAATCACATCAATGCAGCTGAGGCTCCGTTAACCCTGTTACCAGCACCAATACTTCTTTCCACATCCATCTCGTATCTTCCATCTCTGCTGGACATACTTCCCAAGTATACCACCTCTTTCACTTGTTCTAATATCTTACCATTCACATTGACATTGCATTCCGTCCTCGCTTCATTTCTTTCAAACACCAGAACCTTTGTCTTACTCGCGTAAAAATCAAATCGAATCGAATAAAAATCTATGATCAAATAATTTTCAGATTAGGTTCTTTTGACCTATTGGGTAGAACAGAACAGAAAAACAGCACGAGTTAGAAACAAGTAAGTAATATGACATAGTTACTGTATGTTAATTTTATATACTACTAGCGGCCCGCCCGCGGATTCGCCTGCGTGAACTACTTTATTATTAATTTCTGTCTCCATGAGTACCTACGTCCTATAAGTGACGTCCATGCAAAATTTGAGACTCCTAGCATTTGTAGTAACGAAGTTTCATACAAACTTTCAACCCCAAACATAACCCCTTAGAAGTCGAATATTACAAATTCCCGTCTTAGCGAGCACCTACGTCCTATAAGTAACTCTTATACACAATTTCAGATTCCTAGCACATGTAGTTTTTGAGATTTCGTGATGAGTGATTGACCTTTCGATTTTATATATATAAGATAGCTGCACACCGTGTCCCGCACCGTGCTAGGGTAGGCGGAGGGAACTTCGGGATCTAGTGTTATGGTCCCGTTCCCATTAAGAAACTTCCATTCTCCACTTTACACCAAATTCTGGCATTACACAACTTTTATAAAAAACTTAGTACATTTGTTAAAAAACTAACGTGACTCCATTCTCTAATTTCTTACGAATTTAAATTATTTACTTATTAAATTTGTTTTTAATTTAAACATATACTATATATTTTAATAAAGTATATATATAAATAGTTTGAATAAATAAATAAATAACAATAAATATTATATAAATATTTCATAAGCTTGCATAAAGAAATGTATATAATTGCCACATATTACAAAATTACAATTTTCCAACAGAAAGGAAAATTAACGTTGGTTGGTTACGTAAAAAAATAACGAAATAATTATGTATTAGGTCCCTGAATTAGTGCTCATTTATTTAGTATTTATATTAAAGTAACAAATGTACATAATCTATAATTATTATAATATGATTTCGCTTCAAGCATATTAAAAGCAATTAAAAATTTATTATGAAATTTCAATTCAGTATTCGCACAGCACTGGATTAAAAGCTCAGCTATAGGAGTATATAATAATTAATATTTATTAATAGAGCAGGAGCACGGCATCTGACTGTAAATGCAATGTTCTATGCAGGATCTATTTGGAAATGTATATACCTATTACATTTATAATACAATTCTCCTTTTTTTTATACAAATAAAATCTTCTACCAATGCAATAATGCATCAAAAAATACATTACTCAATACATTATATTATAAAAAACATTTTTTTATTTTAAATTATTTATTTATACATTCAACACCAGCACATTTTTTAGCAAGGTAGGCGGAGGAACCCTGTGCACCTAGAGTTAAGACACTCTTCCCATTAAGACCAACTTCCATTCCCCAATTTAGGCCGAAATCTAGAGGCACTGCCTGTTGAGTACCGCAACCCAATGCTGTGCTTAAAATATTGAACATTTAATTTCTCAAACCCGCAACCCATCATGTTTACAGTCATCGCACATTTGTGTCTCTGCGCCATGACAAGCTCCATAATTTAATATATTTTTTTAATATCTATACTATCAATGAAAAATTCAAATATTCATTATATATATTTTTATATTTAATTTATTCATTATATAATTCTTAATATATTTTTTTGTAACTTTTCTACTTACTTAAATATTTTGAAAAAATTGCAGATACAAAATAAGAGGAATAATTACATTTCGCAAGTGCCTACTAATAAAAGTTTTATTTTATAACCAAAACAAAAGGCATAAATTGTCCAAATATAAGAAATATTTAATGTTAAGAGATACTATTCCCCTCTTTTATAATTTTGTGGACTAATCAGCTTCACACTGTATCCCGCACACAGCAGGATAGACAGAGCGAACCTAGTGTTAAGACACTCCATTCCCCACTTTCCGCCATATTCTGGAGGCATTGTGTGATGAGTGGCGGAACTTAACACCTCGCGTTGCCTCAATACCAGAGCAAAGAAAATGAAAATATAATAATTTTAAGTAAATATTTCATCTCTTTGAGTGGGGATCCAACCCACAATCAGTCTCTCACAATCAGTTTATTACTCTTTATTTTTACTCTCCTATGTTTCTGGCTGCCTAGCATATAGCTGGGTAGGCAGAATTAATTATCAAAATTGGTACCCACAAACCATCCAATTTTCAAGACACTGTATGTTGAGTAACAGAACTTAAAACCATGCTTTGACTTGGTACAAATTTCACGAGCAATGAAATGATCACAGCTCATTCTCCCTAATGGGAATCCAACCCCACACAATAGAGTATATTAATATAAAACGTTTTTATTGATTAAAAAAAATTGCATAGCCATATGCCAGAGATAATTTTTTTTTTCTGGGGTTAAATATTATTATATTTCAGTTACAGTTTACATGAAAAAGTTCACATATATATTATAAAAAAATACAATAATAAATAATATTTTTTTTTTTCAAAAAGGTTAATATTGTTATTTTTTGCAGCAATGTTATTATTATAAGAATCTTATATAAGACTTAATTTTCTAAGTGCAATGTTAAGGATTAAATTATACTAAATTTATATTCATTATTAGGCATTACTTTGCCTTTATTCTTCATATATATGTTGATACTAAACAAAATGTTATTTTATTTAATAATTATAATATTATCTTATATATTGTCTACATCTTTTACAATTATATTTCCTAAGATCTATATCTTATGAAACATAACCTCCAAGATTAGAATAATAAAATATTTTTATAAAATATACAAAAATTTCACATTGTTTAGTCCCTTATGTAAATATATTAAACATAACAAAATTAAATTATAAGCTAACTTATGTAAAGAATTATTTATTTCTAGCCTTATATGCTGAGTACATATTGTAAATATTTGTTTATTGTAATCTGAAGGTTGTATTTTTACTGGATAGCTCTTTCTACACAACAATTGGTATGTGTTATCTATACAATATGACATTAGGAAGTGAATTGTAATTATCATTTCTTAGTAGGTAGTCAGAGAATTTAGACCGTGAACAAGAGGAACGGGTTCCAGTCCCACTAGATTTCAATTAATTTTCTTATGTTTTCTAATAATCTTATTGTAAGTTGCAAGGGAGTTTATTTCAAAGTAATATATAAAATTGCCTTATAGTCAATTATTTTTTTAATAAGTTGTATAGATTCTTTATATTTCATAATAGTTGTATACATGATTTTGTTTTTTTTTGATCTGTATTTTCAGTTCCACTAAGATATATTAAGTATGAAAACAAAGCTCAACATGCAATTAAAACTATTAAAAATTATCATCCATAATTTCACCAAATATGAAGCCACTTACTGTATCATTTTCCTCCTTTAAGGCTTGATAGAGTTTGTCCCTTTTAGTGATAAGTTCGTTTTGTTGTTGTATCAAATCCAAATGGTAAATAAGAAGATCTTTGAGTTTTTTATTTTGGTTTACAGCAACTGTCAACTGGTCGGCCAATTTCGATACTTCAGGTGTTGAACTTGTATTTTTATCATCTACCGTAACACAATACGTTGATATTTCAACTTCCTTTTCAAGCTGAAGGGGCGGCCGCCTCTCAGCACTTTGTGAGTGACATGCGTATATGTGATCGAAGGGAAAACTCAGCAGACCGTCTTTCGATTCCAATTGATTGAGCGTGGACAGTTCCGCCGAGAAATTCACCAAATTCGTTTCATTTACACTATTGCGACTGTTCATTTTTATGAAAGCCAATCGTAAATCACTTACGACAAGCCTGCCGGCTGTCAAAACTTAACTACACGAATTTAAATCTGTTCGTATCATTACAACGGCTGATCTTTTCACTGTACACCACAAATCTCTTAGCGAGGAGAAAAATATTGATATATTCATCCGGTATTACATTGTCAAAACATCGACAAATCTACGTATTATACTCAACTAGTGTTTTATTCTGACATTTCATTCACGCACATGTAAAATGATAAAAAGATGCAACATTAAAATAGTTGCGACAATAAAAAAAATATAGTAATTTAACGCGGAGAAAGACATTCGAATTAGTGTAAATTATAATTGAATTGTTGTTTTAATTACATCACTTTATTATTATCAATACTTTATGTCAGTAATAAATCCATAGCAAAATTCAACGTCTAGCGTCAAGGCGTCAACCGTAGACATTTGTTGTTTTTTACTTGTTTTGTTCGAGGTCCCGGCTATGGAGTTTGAAGAAACAGCCGCTTGCTCGCAACCATAGACAAAAAAATGTAACTAAATATTAAATTTTGAATAAAAATATTTATTGTTTTTCGAACAATCTTAAAACGATAATTATTTTTAATAAACTTTAATATAATATATTATGGAATTATAGTAATACGTTAAGAAATCACTATGTGTAGTTATTCTTTCTCAATAATGCACTTAAATTTATATATTCCAATAAAAACTCATAGTCGCGTCGACAAATAATATTATCTTTTTAAAATTTTACTTAGTTATGACTTATATAGTGCTAGTCAATAATTTTTAAAATTAATTCTGCTAAAACATCATTTCGAGTTTTGCTATCTAGCGCCACTGGCGCATGTGCACAGACAACGTATGACAAAATCAATATCTGTATAGATACAAGTACGTCATCGTTTAAACATTTATAAGCCGGTACATGAACATTTAATTCGTTTCAAAATCTACCTATATACAATAAAATAAATTAATAATCGACAAAAAATGCTATACACAAAACGTATTAATAGCTAGAGTTTGTTAAAATAAATCCTTAAATTTTACTCGAAATCGCCTCGAAATTTTAGCCTGCATTCCGTTGTAAATTAACTCTGGCCACCTTCAAAAATAAGTGAGATATTAAACGGTATAGTACGGCCTGCGTAGCAAAAAGCAACCGCGCTAACGACGTCACGCTGCGAGTTGCGAATCGGCGCTTGCGTACATCTACATACTCGTAGCACACGCTGTGACTCGTTGCGCCCACGCGGTTTCACTATATATTCAATTGGTTTTTTAATAGTGAATCTATAAAATGATTAAGTATTAATATATTATCTATATGTACGAACTCCATTGAAAAAACACCCTAAAAATACATTTTACTAGGTATATAATGTAATAAAAATATTCGGAAAAAATGGTTAAAAGTTATGAAAAGGGCAGTTTGTTTTACGGCCTCTAGTTGTGGTCTTTGTTGTTAAGATAATTTCGTAAAGTAAAATAGAAATAAAAATTTCAAAAATGTTTAAAATTTTATCTGGGGGTTATAGCTTAACTTAACTTAACTTAACTTATAGATTTTTTATCCCAGAATTCCCGCGGGATAGAGATTTACACGGAAAAAATCGTGTTTGCCGTGTTTACTGTTCACATACCTAAATAGATATGAAAGAACTAACAAAACAAATAACATTATTATACAATACTATTGCATACGACAATTTTTGAGAAGGAAATCTAATGAGACATTTAATATGTATAACAGTATAAATATATAACCATACCATAATAGACAACCAATTTTGCGAAACCACCTGAAAGCTTTCTTCGTACATGCTAGTACTGCCATTCTGTTTCTCTTGTGGATTCGGTCGGCTAAACAGACTCCACATCTTTCTTTCATTCTTCTTCTGTAATACTACTATATACTACGCGAGCGTTTCGCTGCCGTTGCTGGTACCGATGTCGATCAGTACCATCAGTACCATCATGGCATTGTTTACGGCCTAAGGTACAGCTATGCTGTCGTTTCTCCATCTCCTCAATGCAGCTAAAGGACTTTAACTCTGTTACCGGCACTAATACGTCTTTCCACATCCATTTCGTATCTGTATATATACATATATATATTCCAAAATTGGGGGTATTTTGCAGGATAATTTAAAATTTGTAATTTTTATTTTATTTTAATAAAATCAAAAGAATAAATCACTATCTTCTCACGGTGGGATGCACTGCATCTATAATATGACTCCCAATCAACTATACACTATACTATACAATAGAATGATTATAATAGAGACATTTTTTCAATTAAAGGCCTATTTTATGTAAGTTTCGTGAACTAAATTGCATACGATTGACATTCATTCTTCATTCATTGCAACCTTTACCATAGAAAATAATATATTATGTATATTAATACAAGTAATGAACAGTTTATCTTATTAGAATATTATCATGAGGACCTCCCCAAGTATATGAAGAGGTTGATGACAGTGAACGAGGCTAAAGAGGTATACAGAGACCGTAGCGTTTGGCGCCCCTTTCTCCCCGACTAGGGATACAGCGTGAAGCTGGTTTAGTTTAGTTTTTGATCACCTTATAAAAAGTTCGAAACAATTATAAACATTTAACTGACTTATTTTTTTTACCTTTTCACTGTATCCAGCGTGTACTTAACAGAGAAGAGGGAACCACTAATTTTAGGACTTTTCGTCTCCCGTTTTCCTATCAATTACCAAGACATATCAAATTGAGTAGTTGAACTCAACTCCGCTCCCTGTCTTCTTTGTCCCTAGAGCGGAGAAATGAAAATAACACCCGAGTGGAAATTGAATCCACAGCCGTCGCCTTTACAGTCAGATGATATAGCGCTACACCCAAAACTCACATACCTTTAATACCTAGATAAAAACTACGATTAACTTGTAGTTATATTATAACTAAATTATATTCATATACTTTATATAAAATGTAGCCAATGTATATATGTAAATTAATATATTTAAGAACTGTAAAGGTTCATATAAATCTATTCAGTAGTTTTTATGTAATAATGGAACAAACATCCACTCTCACAAACTTTCAGATTAATAAAAAAAAATTAAAAAAAATAGCTTCACGCTGTATTCCGCTCACATCAGAATAGGCAGAGAGAATCTAATGTTAAGATACTCCGTGGCCCACTTTCAGGGGAAATCTAATTCCGAGCGAAGAATTCATTTCATTAAATAAATATTTCACTTCCTCGAGTGGGGATCGAACCCACAACCAGTCTCGTCTACAGTTATACTTTGTGCCCCAGCGCTACGACGGGCTTCGATAATATTAGTATAATAGAATAATATTTTGTCAATACTTACAGAGCCACGACGTGCAGGCCGTTGCAGAGGTGACCTCGAGTTCCTTAGTACTTGCCCGTAATTAACGGGAGACAACTCACGACGTATCATTCTGACGCTGCTAGTCTCTTTCCATACTCCTGAGGACAGGCTAGGGCTCGCGCAAGGCTGTTCGCTATCAGCCTAGAATTTTACTTATATATTACCAAGTAATCATATAAATATTACCGAGTAATAGGCATTATTAGTTGGGTAAGAGCGGTTGCTGAAAATCAACCTGGAATTCGTTTAGAAAAATTATTATTAATTAGTTATTAATATTAATAGTAATAAAGAAAGTGAAAAAAATATTATATTCTATCTAAAATTGAAAGGTTGGGTTTTAGTGCATAGACACATCTAGGGCTAAGTGAAAATAAATTTAATGAGATAGCAAGACTTCATACGTATAAATAATATCCGTTGATAAAAGGTTAAAAAATACTCTATTTTATGTTTATATAATAAAATATAATAGAAATAAACAAATAAACAAATAAACCAACTTCATAGCCCTGCCAATTAATAGATATCAAAATATAATAAACACGCCCCTTTCAGACCTGCGTGGACATCCCTATTTCAAAAATCACTGAAACGATTTTGATTGATTTAGTCTGTTGCATTAGCTGGAATATACCTCTACCTAGTCTGTTTTAAATAAGAAACAATTAGGATAATAAAACTTAGTTTCCGAGAAATTTGTGGATTAACATACGAAACTTGCGGAATTAGCATTGCAACAATATCATAGATACATACTCGTACATGTAAAACTAATGATAATCTCTTTTTTGAAGTCGGTTAACGAATAAAGTGCTAAAGATAGTAGAATTATAAAATTACGCTAAAAACCTACGGATAAATCTCCGCCGTTAATCTTATTACGTTCAAAGTAGATTAATAATAATTTTATATATAAAATTCTTTGCATTTCCACCATTTTACGCATAGGTGCTTCCATAATAAGATTATGTTTAATGAATAAAATATACATATATATATATATATATATATATATATATCTACAGATTACGAACTTTTCAGGAGATTACGAAGATCGGGAACACTAATTAGTGTTAAAACATTCCGTTCCCCACTCTCATTGATATTTCAAAGACATTGTGTATTAAGTTTCGGAGCCTAACGCTACGCTTTTTCTAGCAGAGCCTAGAAATGAAAACATTAAGTATATTATTTTATTTTATCAATATACAAATATATGTTTATACGTAATATTTAAATATGTACGTTTTTAATTGAAAAATTTTCAACGCACTTCTTTTGAGAGGTTTACCTGTTTATTAAATTAAACTGAATATGAGAACGATGGTTTATTTCATTACTACTTATTCGAAGTTGTATTATAATGATTTTTGTATTTTAATTTTATGTGAAATTAAAATACATTGTAGTGACATAACACTTTATACTCTACTTTCTGTTCATATTAATACATTAAGAAATAACGAATAAGAAAGACAGATCTATTCTATACAATATTTGTAATTTGTAGATTTAAGCCGACAACCTTCAAGTACAAAGGGAACTGCTGTCTTTGAATTCTCATATGGATTTTAGCCAAGATCGAGCTCTACGGAAGCTATTTTCGCCTTCAGTCGACCAGTTGCTTTTTACAAACACACTCAGAAGCTCAAATCATGAATGAAGACGCTCTCCAAGAGCGTCGCCTGAGATGTCGCCGTGGTACCATCTAGGAACTACGTCGGAAGAAATGCCTTGCTATATCTTGTCCTGGAGTTAGACACACCAGATGCCTAAGGAAGCAATGGCTGGATGTCGTGATGCAGGAGAGCCAATAGTCTAACCACCGAGGATGTTGAAGACCGTGCAAAGTAGATTGAGTTGGGAAAAAAGACGCCGGCAATAATTAAAGCTAAATTGGAAAGAAGATCCTTTCCCCCGTGATATGCTAAATAAAAGAAAACGAAAAATTCAATACATAGGCGTAGAGTTTTTCTATTATTTGTAGAGAAATAAAGAACAACATTTTTTTGTTATGTTAGTTTATTTTAGTTACAAAACGCTATAAACGGCAATATTAGTCAAGACGTATCCCGCTTTCCATCCATATTCTGCTTTCGAGACGTTGCGTATTGAGTGAAGTGAAATAAAAATAAATATAATCATCCCCCAGTGAGTCCCGTTGCCTTATTTCTTGTCCGGAATGAGTATATAAAAATATTCATTTTATAGAAATAAATTCTAAATAAAGTTTATTACATAGAAAATATAGTATAATAAAAAATAAATTAAATAAACGCGCGAAAAGGTGCCTGTCTACAATCTACATTATAGGCTACCTTTCAACGATTCTAAATAGAAAATATTATTCAAATACAAATATTGGTACCATTAATATTTCTTTTACGTCTATGGCATGATATTTTTTTTGTAGTGCTTATGCACAGATGGACAGAGGAGCCATACTAATAATCCCGTTTTACCGTTTAGGTACGGAACTCTGGTAAAATATATTATTGGAATGTAGCGTGTTTATCTACTCGATGGTTATGGATTTGATTTGTTTTCAGGGAATGATTACTTAACATTCAATAGCAAGTAATAGTAAATTGAGATTTAATAGTCTTATTTTATTACCTTAACCACTCTTATTAGTGGCCCCATTCGTGCTCGCACTGATAACAAGGCGCAGCGTTGGGTTCCGCGACCCAACACACAATGCCTCAAGAATTTGGTGGAAAGTGGGGATTGAATTGTCTTAATACTAGGTTCCCAGGTTCCCTCTGCTTACCCTGCCATATGCGGGATATAGCGTGAAGCTAAAGAAAAACAATTATAAAATAATATTATCTAATAATTAATTCTCAACAAGTCGACTTATTGAGTTGAGCTAGTTAAAATATAATACTTTAGAGCACCCAATTAGGCACATCTACAATTTGTGTTAACAACGTTCAAAGGCTTACCTGCTATCGTATGCCTTCGTACATTTTACATTTATTCTCATACGTCTGGTTATTTATAGACTAAAAGTATTATGTTTCTTATTATCTAGATTCTAGATCGATACGTACTACCTATCTTCCTTTGTAACTTCACGCTTAAAAAACACAAAGCAGGCAGGAATCTGGGAACCTAGTGTTATGTTGTTAGTAGTGCATCATTTTTTAGAGAGATATCAAATATAATAAGACATGAGGTGGGGAAGCTTTCTCTAATCACATAAGGAGCTATTCATTTTGTAAATTGAAATTCTAAATATTCGTTGTGGAACATGTCACTGCCACATGAGGATATGCATGAAGAGCAATAGAGGTATACAGAGCGCGCCGTAGCGCTTGTCTCTCCTTTCTCTCTTATTACACCGCTCGGAATAAAGCAGACAGGATAAAACCAGACCGACTGAACCGACCGTTAAGTGCGAGTCGGACTCGCCCGTCGAGGATTAGGAGGGAAGAACAGCTTATAAAAATTGGCAAACCTAAGTTTACGCGCATATGCACTCATTTTGTATGAATGAACTACAAATATAGGTTTGTATTTTTTTTTTCAAAGAGTTTTCTCGCCCTGCTATATGCAAAATATGATATGGAACTAAAAGAAAATTTATTCCAATTCAACTACTTAATTATTTAGCTCAGAAGGGCTATAAGGCTAAGGCTAAGAAAGTCGAAAATAAATCTTTATATTCAAACAAAATATATATTACATCGAAATTTTAGGTTTAAGGTTTATCCGTAGGTTTGATAATATAATAAAATTCTGATCAAAAGACAAAAAATATTAATTATAATATATATATGTGTTGTCAATTTAGATTGTCAGTTTACTATAAAACGCACGTAGCACAGACTAATTATTGCTTTTCGTATCTTTAATTTCATTTAACAGATTTTTTTTTTCAAATATTGTTTAAGTCTTAGTAGGTATTACTTAAAAATTTTATTAAATTAGTCGAGTAATACTTGCGAGTTACGAAATAAAAGTAAAAGTAAAATTAGTAAGATAATTGAGGAAAAAGTTCTATATACGAGGAAAAAATGAATTAGTGAAGTGATTGAATGAATTAAATTTCACTAACCTTAGTTTAGCTTATCTGTGCTCCGGTGCTAAAAATATTATTAGTACTAAATTATTTAAAAAAATGAATGTATTGTGTGAAGAATATATGTTTGGTAAAAAATATATAGATAATTATAATAATATTATATATAAAGTTTATATAAAAACTGATGATGATGAACGAGAATGGTATTGAAGTTCTCAGTGCCTCGTTTGATGTACCTTAGTCAAAAAAGAAAAGAAATAAATAAAATGTGGATTATACAGAGATGGAAGTCTCAGCGCTCCTTTTACGGGACCAACATATAGGGTAAAATATTTCAAATAATAAAATATAAAATAAATAAATAAATCAGCTTCACACTGTATCCCGCACACAGCAGGGAAGGCAGAGGGAACCTAGTATTAAGATACAACGTCCCCACTTTCCGCCGAATTCTGGAGGCATTGCGTGTTGAGTGGCAGAACTCAACGCCGCGCTTTGCCTCGACACCAGAGCGAAGAATTTTAACGTAAATAAATAATTTACTTCCTCGAGTGGGGATCGAACCCACAACCGTCGCGTTACAGGCACACTCTTGTGTGTATATTAATATGTTATTTTTATCAATAATTTTATTATTTGTTTTGTTTAAAAAAAAACCTTTTAAATTTTTGGGATTTTCTTAAATTGTATTGTGCTTTTTTAGAGTAGTTAAAACTGTGGTTTTATTTAAAGTGGTGCTGACAAACACTCTGTATGGTAAAATTATAAATTATAAAAAGCTATATAAATTGAATTACTTTTATAATTATATTAACGTTATAATTACATATCACAAAAATAAGTTTCGAAGTACAAAAATATTATTGATTGTGGGTTCTATTCCGACTCGGGGGAATAATATATTTAATACTTTCAATGTAATATCCTCGCTCTAGCAATCAGGCAAAGTGCGGCGTTGACTCAACACAAAAGAAGAAGAAGTGGACAACAGAAATGTTTTACTTAGGAAGTGAGTATTTTAACACTAGGTTTCCAGGTTTCCTCTGCCTATTCTCATACGAGCGGGATAGGGCATCAAGAGAAAAAAATAAACACAAATACTTAAAAGTATCGACAAAATGTACGTTTTACTAAGAAATACTCCAAATATAATATTTATAAAATTCTCTTTTCCAAGTAAAAATGTAATTCACTATACAGTTTTGCCATTAATATGTATTAAATTAATGAAATTTCATCTGATATTAAATTTCCTGTAAAGCTCTTGAAATAATAAAGAAATAATTCAAAAAATATTTATGAACTTTTAAATATATTTTTGTGCTTCACGTTGTATCCCGGATATAGCAGGGTAGGCTGATGGAACCTCGTTTAAATACATTTCATTCTCACTTTTCTAAACATTTTTCGGGATATTGCGTGTTGACTAGTGGAATTTTAAAAAATAATTCTCTCGAGTAGTAATCGAATCCACAAAAGTGATCCCAAATTCGTTTGAGTGAACTATAAAAGTGGATACCCCTTTTTTCGCCGTTTCTATATTAGTTTCGAGTGACCCTCTCTTTGCTTACCTACGCTCCCCGAGGAACCTACATACCAAATTTCAGTATTCTCCGTCCTCCTCAGAGTTTTATATATGTTATACAAATAGATAATATAAATAGTTGCCCTGCATGGCTCGGAAGTATGGGAGATATACTCGTATAATGATTTAGAAATCTCATCATTGAGCTTGTTTTTGTTCTATTTTTGTGCAGTACTTCCCCGTCAATTTTTTTTAAATGCGTTTTTTTATATATTTCACATTATTTTACAAACAATAATATCTATAAACATCGCGTTTAGGGACAAAGAAATATTGGCACACCGCCAATGAGTGCCCACGGAACTCCACGATTGCGTAGCCATGAAAATAAACGTCTATGAATAAATTCTTACGGTTTACACATTCACTCAGTTCCAGTATAGAATAGTGGGTGCTATTTGTATAGAGAAATAAAAAAAAAATACAAAACTGGCTCATCAATTCTGGATATCCTACCACCCACCAGCTGGTAAGTATTTATGTAACATATTATTCCAAGCCAACACAAATATACCGTATTGTTTTACGTTACGTCAGATAATTCGACAATTTTAATATTAATTAATTTTCAATACACGAACTACAGTGTGTGTTGCGTACAGCGGGTCGCTCGCTCGCTCTGGAAAATCACATTCATAATAATTATTACATGCAAATACACACAATGGTCCTTCATTACCGCTGGCTGTACTAGCCAGGTGCACACGTGCGTCGAATATTAAACCAAATCATCTTCAACATTATAAACTACCCCGAAATTTGGAAATGGCCGGGGGGTAGTGTTTGTTTTGGTAGTGTTTTGAGGATATATATTAATTGAACATTTTCAAGTGAATTTCATATTGAACTACTAATATTAGAGTAACGTCTTTGTTATTTTGATCGATAAATTAAATCAGCTTCACACTGTATACCGCATACTGCAGGATAGGCAGAGGGAACCTAGTATTAAGATACTGCGTTCCCTTTCTGTCGAATTCTGGAGGCATTGCGTGTTAAGTAGCAGAACACAACGCCGCGCTTTGCCTATATTTTTATCTATGAAGTATAGATGTGTCTGTCTGTCTGCGATTTTAAAGGCACTAGATTATTCTGCACAGTATATGCACATGTATACGGGCATATCTGTAATGGACTTTAGGCGAGAGTTAAACTTTTAAAAGGAACAGGGATGATGAACAGGCATGTGATTCTATATGAAACATTATGCGGAAAACGTTATATCTAACACTATACATAAAATGAAAAAAACTGTTTTTAATCAGTTCAGTTGGGATTTCGAGAAATCCTCTCTCTCTCTTACTCTACCTATGGCTAGAAGCGTGTGCGTTGTTTAAACAATCACTCAGTAACACAAGAGTTTTCTGATTATATTTATATTCAAATTATGAATAATTGATATTTCTTTAAGCCAATTACAATATACTCTTTGAAGTTTCTGAGATTTAAAAATACTAACTGAACTGCAATTCAATGTATATAACTTAAAATATATACATAATTATATCATACATACATGTATAATAATAATACAAAAACAATAATATAACAATAATAATATAATAAATATTAAATAATGATTATCCACAACGAGAGCAAGCAAAGATATTTGTAATAAATAACATGTTAATTTCATGATTTATTTTCATTTCTCCACTATGGTAAAAAAGTGCGGTGTTCACTTCCACCATTCAGCTCATACTGTGGCGGCGCGAGAACGGAGTGTCTATGCACTAGGTCTTCTCGGCGTACATCCCTAATATTTCTGAAAAAGAAGACTCTATACATTAATTGTCGTATTTAAGGTACAAAACACACCTCTAGTGGTGATGACACGCCACCCATCCCGGAGGAGGAACTGGAACAACAGAAAATTGAACATGAGAAACAATTACAAAAAGTAAGCGATATTATAAAGGCTAACTATACTACTAAATGTCTACTAATTTTATAAAGCTGAAAAGTTTGTTTGGTTGGGTGCGGTAATCTCAAGAACTAGTGGTTGGAATTGAGAAAATCTTTTTGTGATGGATGGTCCGTTTTGGGCAAAAGCAACAACCACTGTTATATTACGGAAGTAACCATACATCTGGAGTCCACCATAGTTGTAGATTCGAATCTCCCCTGGGGGAATGAAATATTTAATATTTTTATTTCCTCGCTCTGGTAACTAGATAAAGCATGGTGTTGAGTTCCACCACTCAGCACGTGATGCCTCTAGTATTTGGTGAAAAGTGAGAGAGGAAGTGTTGTAATGGGAAAACACCAAGTTCCCAGGTTTCCTTTGTCGACCCTGCAGGATACATTGTAAAGCTAAAAATACTATACTATGATCATTTTCTCTTTTTCCAAAATTACAAAAAATAAAATTGAATTACGCAACATATAATGTAATTAGATCATATTACTACTTTAGTTAAGAGGCCGTCATGGCGCAGGTGCACAAGTGTGTGATTGTACTCGACGGTCGTTGGTTCGATCCCCACTCGAGGGATTGATTTATTAATTAATATGTTCATTTCTTCGCTCTGGCACGAAAACAAAATCCCGACGTTGAATTCCGTCACTCAACACACAATGGTAACTCTGTGCTCAGGTACAGTGAGCTACATCGAAACTATTAACTAAATCAGTTTCACGCTGTATCCCGCACACAGCCGGGTATGCAGAGGGAACCTAGTGTTAAGAAACTCTGTTCCCTACTTTCTGTCGAATTCTGGAGGCATTGCGTGTTGAGTGACAGAACTCAACGCCGCGCTTTGCCTCGACACCAAAGGGAAGAAATGGAAATATATACGTAAATAAATATTTCACTTCCTCGAGTGGGGATCGAATCCACAGCCCTCGCGTTACAGTCACACCCTTGGGCCGCTGCGCCACGCTGCCTCTAATATAAAATATGCATAGCTTCACGCTGTATCCCGTATACAGCAGGTTAAGCAGAGGGAAAATAGTGAAAAGACACTGTGTATTGAGTGGTGGGAATCTCACCCACAATTATCGCTTACAACGGCCACAAGTATTATGTATTATTATTAATTATAACAAACCTCAATCACTAAACAGAAATCAGTGGTATTAGTATTTAATTATAAATGTTTATTATGTTCTATAACGACTTAATTATTGTGTGATTGTGATTACGATTGCTATTATCACAGATTTGAAAATTAATTAACATAGAAATATATAATGTAACGTAATATGAAATTATCATTTAGTTCAGCAATTTTTCTTTGTTTTTGTTTTGTCTTTTTCCCATAAAAACACAATGTATTAACATAGAACGCTACATTTACATTAAAAGTCATGTCTGTTAAAAAAAGAAAATTTCAAAAATTTTATACTAAAATATAAATAACTTGTGAATATTTTTTCTCGAAAAAACATTTAAATTGACTGAAAAATACACGACGAGCTGAATCTATGCAAGCTGTCTCGGAAATTATTCGGATACAACGTTTGAACATTAAGCTGTTTCTCATACTCTCCTAAAACTAAGAATAAAGTCTTTTAATATTCAATTTTTTTTAAGTTTCACGCATTATGGCATGGTAGGCAGAGGAAACCTAGTGTTAAGACACTCCGTTCCCCGCTTTTCCTACAATTTACCAGACATTAGGTGTTTATTAGCAGAAGTCAATCCCACGCCCACCAAATGAACATAATTCACTAGTAGAAATTGAACAACCATCGCGCTTCTTAATACAGAATTCATATATTAATGTTTGAAATACCAAACACCAGGAAAAAGAATGTCAAGCGAGAGAAGCAGAAGAAGTTAGGAAGTTGGACATAAAACTACTCCACCAACGTGCTATAGAGGCTGAAGAAGAACATAGGCGAGAGGTAAGTAACCAACCAAAATCTATAAATTAACTTCTAAATCCAGAACTATCGATAAAGTGTTAATAATTGGAAACTGAAATTCAACATTTAACCCAATATTCCATTAATATTCGATAAATTTCTCCAAGCTTACTAGAGAATTTACTGTACCGTACTTAATCGTTTTAAATTACAAGAGGAATATGGTGGATATTTATTAAGGTAAAATCAGAATGAATTATGCAGTTTCACTGTATGTTGTAAATTTAGTTCAATTCCCAGGTATAATAGCCCAAACTCAACGTCGTCCCTGGTCTTGATCTATAGGACTGTATAAAAATAAAGCAATTATTCGCCAGATTGCTGAAGCAGTGGAAGAATTGCGTGGTCTAAATACATCTTGGTCACACCATAGATTATGTGATCTGCAAAGACAAGCAGCGAAGTGGCGTCACAGCCGACCCTCCATACCAGACACAAGGCACTACCGTGTGGGTAAAACTTTTCTAAAATCTATTTTTTTATGACAACATAACATACTTTTCTATTTTACATTTTCACACATAAATCTCGTTGAAGTTCTAAATGATTTTTTTTTAGTAGGTCTATTTAAAATCCCAAGCCTACCACTCTAGAGATTAAAATACAGTCAGTTCATTTTGTAAGAATCCAGGGCTGTACGATTGGCAAGTAAGAAATCATTGACGGTAGTTTATTGTAATAATTTTATCAACTGATAGAGGACCACCTCAATCTACCGGTGACCACGAATTACTGCAAAGTGTTCGAAACGTTGGCTTTCCATAAAAATGTGAAAAATCACGGAAGTCAAAGATGTTATAATAACTTACTCATTTCATTTTCTATTCCATTCCTAAGTTATTGACAGTTTTATCTGACCGTGTTCTAGTGCACCAGACTGTATACTAACTTTAACTTCCATCATTGTCTAACTCTAATCCACTTATAGTTTAAAAACCGGTACCCTAAAATATCGACCTTTGGGATCAATAAGTCTAGATCCGAAATAGCCTAGACCATCGTTATTCAATTATTCACAGCAGCGAATACTAACTATGTTGAGCAGCTGAACTGTTCTTGACAAGAAGTGGCACTGCAGGAAAATAAGGTAGTTTTACATACAAAAGGACTTCTGTAGGGCGACCATGTGCATCTTACTCTGTATTTTTGTTAACTGGTTGAGTATTTTTAGTAATCTTATAAATATTAGTCGTGAACTATCGCGGCGTAGCAGGACAGGGTCTGGTTTTAAGTGTGATTGTTGCAGGTTCAAATATCCACTTAATTTTAATTATTTCCATTTTCCAGCTCTGGTAAAACACACAACTTTTCGACAATTGTGCAGAAAATGGAAAACTTTGTGTTTTAACACCAGGTTCTATCTGTCCAGATAAACTGTAAAAGCTTGAAGCTGTTCCCTTTTTTATTATAAATCGAAACATATTCTTGTATGAAAATGTATAAAGATAATAAAAAATAAATATATATGTATTTAAAAAAACACCTATACTGCAGCCTAATAAAACAAAATTTGACACCGTGTCAGAGATATTGGAGGAATAAAAAAAGATATTACGAACAATATATTACTTCAATACAAACTTCATTATTAATGTAGCTTAGCTTTTTATTCCCACAACTCAACACAGTGCGTTAAAGTTGTAAAACTATTTAAAACTTCTAGATAAAAAAAACATCTGGGACGCTCATGATTTAGTTTATAACGACTTTTGTTTTATAAAATAACTACCCTGAACCTCCCGGCTTTGCCCGCGTAGTCTAAATGGAAATAACTAAGAATTGTTTGACACATGACAACATTTTAAATACCCAAGGTAGCTTTGATTGTAAATACAGAGGGTTAAATGGAAATAACTAACGTGACATGCTGAGATCTCTCGTGGCAAAGGGGCACAAGTATATGACTGCAATCGCGACAAGTTGTATTGTGTGTGCGAAATGAAATATTTAAATTTTAATTTTTTTCACTCTAGGGTACGTACCATTCAACACGCATTGCATTCACTAGGCTCCCTCTGTCTACCCTGCTACATGCGGGATACAGCGTGAAGCTAAAAAAACTATAGCTTTAATAAGTGGAGTAACGAACACAGAAAGAATTTTTCAATACGAACTAGCAGTTCTTGAGATGAGCGCGTTCAACCAAACAAATTCCTCAGCTTTATAGTATTAGAATAGATGAGAAATCCTATTTGCCTATAACAGAATGCTATGAAGAAAGCCTGCAGCACTCAGCTAACGAAGCCGCAATCCAGTCAAAGTATGGGCGACGCTGAAGGGATCTTCATTAATCTATCGCGGTTGGGCTCTTGCAGAGGTAAGATTGCAATGTTCCAATTAAAATCCAGATTATTGTAAGTAAAAAAACAATTTTAGGTTTTTTTCCCACATAACACATAGAGTAGGCAGAGGGAGCCTAGTGTTGAGACACTCCGTCACCCATTGCATGTATCACCCTGTTTTAGAGACATTACGCGTTGAGCGAAGGAATACAACGGTTTGTCTGGTGGGGCGTGGCAATGAAAATAAATATAATTATTCGCCCGAGTGGGGATTGAATTCACTATCATCGTATTTGCAGTCAGGCGCTGCCCCTCCCACTACGTCATTCGTGTTCAAACACAAGATATCTCTATTTTATATTAGCTGTATTATATTTCTGAATGTTACTCTATGTATGTAACACTCCTCGAAAAACAATAATAACAATCAGCTTCACGCTTTATCTCGCATGCAGCCGGGTAAGAAGAGGAAATTTAATGTTAAGATGTTCCGTTCCCCACTTTTTGCCGAATTTTTAATGTCATTGCGTGTTGAGTGGCGGAACTCAACCCCGGGCTATTGCATTGGTGCCACAGCGAAGAAATAAAAATATTAAGAAATATTCATTCATAACCTCGAGCGTGATTCGAACCCACAACCGTCGCGTTATAGTCACACCCGTGTGCCCCTGCGCCACCACCTCCTCACCATCCTCGAATGCGAAATAAAAAATATTTATTAAGCACACTGCTTTTTATATAGCACTAAATAACTAAAGTTATATGGTATCATTTTATTTTAGGCCGTACCACAGAACAAGTACATGTATGTGTGTTTTTTAACTTCACACAGTGTCAGGACACTTCGTTCCCCACGCACTGTAACATTTTGAAGATGTTACGTTTTAAGTATAAAAATATTAATTCTCCTGAGAGAGGATGGAGTCTACAAGCATCGCATTTGAGTATGACGCTGTTCCACGGAACCATGACGGCGTTAAATGATCGAACGACGGTCTTTAGTTTCCACAGATCTGTTAAAAAATAATCATATATCTTCATTATCTCGTGCGCTATTCAAAATATCGAAATACAGTTCCATTTAAATTCACATTTATATTTTAAATCTATCTTTAGCATTTCACTATAGTGACAGCCATTCGAAAACATAAAATCAACTGTCCGAATAATATTTGCTATTATCATAAGTTTTAATGAGTTCGTTGTATTTATATAGCGTGGATAATTAAAATATTTCATAGAATAAATAAAGGACACCAGAGGCCGTCGTGGCACCGAAGCGTGTACAAGTGTAGACGCGACGTTTGTGGATTCGATTTTCATTCAGGGAAATGAATATTTTAATTTGCTCGCTCTGGTAACAAGACAAAGCGCAGCTTTCAACACACAATGTCTCAATAATTTGGCGGTGCGTGGAAAGAGGAGAATGGAACGATAGAGAGCAGAGACTATCTCCGCGTGACTCTTAAAACATTAAATGAACATCTAAAATATATAAAACATATATAAGCTAAATAAAGCTGAACAACTGCTAGTGCTGAACGCTCACGAACAGGTCGCACTAAATACAGAATGAACAAAATCATGAAACGAAATTTTCTGATCTGTTTTCACAATACCACAAAAAGCGCAATATATTTGGTGCAGTAAACGTGAAGCCTCAAAAAAAAACAGAGAATATATGAAATTTAACATCAGGTTAAGTAATAATAACTTGTTGGGTAGGTTAGACCTTAGTATCAATACACAGAGACAATGATAGTCTTTACCAACCTTTTCTCTCTAGCTTTAAATGTTCCCTTAGGTTAATTTACCTTACTTTAAACAGAAACGTGAAATCTTGTTTTCAATTACATTTTCTTTTATGATTTCCAGATGAATCTATAGACAGTGATGGATGCTGTGAAACACCGTGTTGTGAGCACACTGAGGACTGTGGGGGATGGAGAGCCTCTGCCAACGATATCAGCCCTATTGTCAAGCGTGATCTCGTCAAAACACCATCTTGTCCAGGGTAAGTATGAATTGATTGTAAATTTCCTTTATTTATTTATTATACTTCAGTTTTACGCATAGGAGAGAGATAACTTAGTGTTATGATACTGATTTTTCCATTTTTTTTATTTTTAAAAATTTATTATTTCCATTTAATTGCTCTGGTTGCGATGCAAAGCGTGGCATTGAGTTCTGCCAGCAGCCTACAGAATTCAGCAGAAAATGGGGTACGGAAGTATCTTATTGGGAACAGAGTGTCCTAGTACTAGGTTTCCTGATTTCCTCTGCGTATCCTGCTATGTGCGGGATACAGCGTGAAGCTAAAAAGCACTCTGACCACTAAACCATATGTTCTATAATTTATTTATGTTGTTAGTACATCTCTGTAGGGATATTTTTCCAAATTTTCGCTAAACAAAGATTAATACTCAGAATGATAACTTGGCAAGGGTTTTCCCTTTTATTATATTTACTAGCGGGCCCGGACGCGGCTACGCCTGCTTAAAATATAAGAATATAATTTCTATAGAAATATAATTTTAATCTAGATGAAATGCTAAAAGTGACTATTATATTTATTTTCATAAGGATGAATATCAAAATGACGCGGTAACGAACGCGGTCGCGTAGCGACGACGGTTGTTATTAATATGGCAGAATAAATTGCTTGTCAAATTAGAAAGTATTTTAATTTATTAGTATATATGTGTAATGTAATATTATATAGCCTATAGCACTTCTGAAGAATGCAGCTCTCATACAAAACAAAAACAAAGTAAATCGATCCAGTAGATCCAGAGATCTTAGCGTTCAAACAAACAAACAAACAAACAAACTCTTCCGCTTTATTATATTAGTATAGATTTTTAAAATCTAAATCATATCGGGAATAGAAAAACAAATAATTGACGATTTTAGTGACAGTCGAGTTGCCAGTTAGTTTTTTCGGTTTGACCCCAATTTATTTTCAATATGTTTAAGTTATATTTACTTTCCCATTTATTTGGTTTAAAAGATAATATTTCTCGGTGCTTCTAGGAAATATAGGTATTCGATAATAATTTCAGTTCGGTACTTCCACGCTATTTTGAGATAAGCGGTCTTGACAGACACATATACAGACATTTACCAGTAAAATCTAATATTTAACAATATACTAGCTTTTACCGTACTGATAATCCAAAGTGCTAAGTGCAAAGTGTTAGGTACAGGCTACAGAGCGCATCCATTACAGAATATCTATTTGGGCGTAAAGTGGAATTCCAAATTATTATTCCATATTATATTGAATATCAAATGTATGTACAAGTTAATCTTGTCTTACTAATTGATATTATGGTAAACTGGAGCAGAGCCATCCCATAGACGTTATACGCTTAAACAATCTGAAATCAAAACTAAACTTCTACTGCTTTTCTATTTCTATTCAATAGAATAATGAATAGAAAGATGGACAAATTTTAATTTCCAACTATATGTATCCCATATCACAAGGTCAAAGTTTTAATGTTTTGGTGCTGCTATTCAAACAAAATATCTAAAAACCACTTGTGCCCTATAAAATGCTAGAAAAACTAAATATAAACCCATTATTCGTATGTTTGTATTGTCTTATGTTAATGTTTTTTCTTTTAGTCATGTATAATGAAGCCGCCTGAAAAACGTTCATTAATGGTCGTTCAGTTTACTATAGAAAAGATAAACTACACTATATTTGGCCCAACCACTTCGAAAGAAAAAAAATTGATAGCATCACTTTATATAACGCATAAAACAAGCAGGGCAAACAGAGGGAACCTAGTATTAAAATACCCCCCCTTCCTTTTTCATTAAATTATGGAGATATTTAGTATTAAGAAGTTGCCCTATGTTTTAGTGCCAGAACGAGGTAAATGAATGTAACTCACTGTTCCAAGTGAAATCGAACCCACAACCCTGCGCAACGGCGTTCTAATAAACTTTACATATAACTTAAAGTATAGGCAGAGTATAGTTTACATTGAATCGGAAATTTCCCCTCGGGACTGGATTTAAAAGTTTCAATGAACGTTTAACTAACAACGTATAGGGGAGATACAAGTTTGAATTTTCATCTGCTATTAAATTAACGATGAGAATATAGCATCTTGTAATAAATATTAGGTGGATTTGACCTGTTGATTCATTTGGGAGAACCAGTATTTCCGTAGACTAGCGTTTAACCAAACAAACTATTTTGTTAGCCTTCTTTGAATTCTTTAGCAGTGAAGGCAGAGAGAATCTGGGAACCTAGTGCTAAGATGCTCCATTCTCATTATGAAATTTCTGTCCCCCATTTTCCATCTTCTGCTGAAGTCTTCAGGTATTGCGTGTTGAGTGGACTCAACGCCGCGCGTTGCCTCTCTACCAGAGCGAGGAAATGAAACTATTTAATATTTCTTTTCCTTTAGTGGGAATTGAACCCACAACCTGTCACACTTATAGTCACATGTTTGTGCTCCTGAGTCATACAAACTCAACTCTTTAAAACAAATGGACAAACTCTTTAGCTTTATAATATTAGTATAGCTAGATATATAGAATTACGAATATTCGCAACGAACTATTCTTTTATGGTATCTCCTATAAAAACCTAAGTTAACTACCGTTTTGAATGCAATGTCAATGCGTTATTTCAAATATATACAACTCATAGAAAAGAAAGTAGAACAAAAAATCTATTTGAATCAAAAGTTTTCCACGAGACCCGTAGCCAAAGCTAAAAAAACCTTATTTAGTACATTTCAATGACAAAAATGGCCAAAGTTTTTATATCCCTGTCTATCTGCTATCTAAAAAATATAGCTGTTTTCCGAACTTTTTGCTTTTTAGGCTTACCTAAAAAGCTGTAGCATTTTAACTTTTCTTTCTCTCTCCCGTTAGAGATAAAGCGTTGAGAAATAAAACACAGGGTAGTGAGGACCTAGTGTAAAAACACTCCGTTCTACACTATCCAACGGATGTTAAGATATTTAGAGATGAATGACGGAAATCAACGCCATGTTTTGTTTAGCTAATGAAAATCGTTTATGCGAGTGGAAGTCGCCAGAACCCAGAAGACCCAGAACTATTATATTTACGGTAAAACGCTGTTCCATTTCGTCCGACACAATACTTTATTATTATAAATTATTTTCTTCCTTCATTTACATTATAATAATACATTTGATTTCACTCATTCGAAATGTTGAGTTCGCAGGGTTCAGTTCCGCGATTCAATGCTCAATGTCTCGAAAATTAGGGGAAACGTACACAACGAAATTTCGTATCACTAGATTGTAAGATTGTAAGCGCGGGCGGTTCGATTTCTACTCGGGGAACTACTACGAAAAGTGGGGAACGGAAGTGTCTTAATGGGAATGGAGTTTCTTACCATTTGTTTCCCCTATGCCTACCCTGCTATATGCGGGATAGAACGTTAAGCTAAAAAAACTAAAAGGTTCCAGCTAAAGGCTAGTTTCTACATTTTTATTTATTGATTATACAAAGGATTTTATAAATATATTTAGTTACCTTTAAGATTAGATATCGAATTTGAGTGACGCATAATTTTAATTTTCAATTCAATAGGGATTTTACTTTGGTGGCAACATTCATATTCATATCTAATATATTTTTATATTCATTTCTATAGTATATCTCGTTATATTGTATATATGGAAAATAAAAACAACTCATTCCCCATATTGTGAATCGAACCGACCACCCTCGTTTACAGTCGTTGTCCAGTATAATAAAATATTATATACAAACCACTTATTTATAGTGCAGGCGTCGTCACAGTATAGGTAGTAGTTATAGTAAGTGCTTTGTAAGCTCAAAGGCTTACCAAAGCTTGCTGCAAAGCGCGCACCAAGCATCCATCTCGTATTGCCGTCTGTGGCTCTGAACACGTTATCGGGATGTAATCTGATAATCTCCATATTATTATTATACTAGCTTTTGCCTGTGTTTCCGCCGCCATTAGGAAATAACTAAGATTTCTGTGCACAAGCGACCGTAAACGCGAAGGCTATGGGTTCAAACCCACTCGTGGGAGTGAAATTTAATATTTTCATATAGTCGCTCTGGTGTAGTAGAAGTAGTGGTGCTCCAAGAGTTCGATAGAAAGTGGGGAACGGAGTGTCTTAATGGTAATGTCAGAATGTCTTAACGTGTGAAAACCACCCGGGCAATGTCGCGACCTGGCACCTAGTTATAAATATAATGAGAAATATAGGCAGCTAGTGTACACACTAGGTATTCCGATAACAATTTTGTGCGTAGCGTAAAATCAATGCACTGTAATTATTCAGATACGAGTACAAGCTCGAACTTCCATATACGGCATGGCATACGTAGTAGGTAAGTATTTAAAGTTATAGTATACTTATATTTTATAGTAGGTTATTTGAATACGTTTGATTATAGACTAGTATTGAGAGGCTTTTTTGCTGTATTCATAATTTCCAACTAGAATTATATTTCCTTGTAAATTAATATATGAAAAGATTTGTATTTTAATTTTATAATCTGGAGAGTTTTAGATTTCGTTATGGTGGAGGGACAGCGTCTGATTTTTATAGATATGGTTGAGGGCGTTGAGGGCGCTAAGTACGCGATTCAATACACGATGTCTCGAAAACTAGGGTAGAAAGAGGAAAAGGGAGATTTTTAATGTTAGGTTCCCTGTGTTTACCCTGATATATAAATAAGGCATGAAGTGAGAAACTTGCTGTATATTTTGTGTTTAACTAATTTTTAATTAACATTGGCAACAAAATAACATGCACACTGCAAAATGGCAAGAATGTGACAGAAAAAGATTTCAAAAACCTTTCAAGAAAGCTATCCATCTTGAAACAAAGTATAGCGAATTTGCATAGCGGCACATCAGGATGATCCATTAATTAACGGCCGTCACGTCGAATATTTATATAGCCGTTAAAAGCATATCGATAATAGCAGAGTTTTATATGGAATCTTAAAAATAAGGTTGTTTTAGAAATCTCATGTTATTTCCGGTGTACAATAGTACATAGTGTTAAAACACTCCGTTCTCCACTTTCCGATCAATCGTTGAGATACCGAGTGTTGAATGGCGTTATACAACTCCGCGTTATACCTACGAGAGCGGGTAAATGAAAATAATTTAAATATAATAATCATTCCTATGAGGTATTTAGAATTTTCATTTCCTCGCTTTGCCATCTGTATATTAAAATATTAACTTTCCCACATTATAAGCATATTTTAAACAGAAGGTATATCTGAATTGAAACTGGAGTTAAAACTAAAGTTATAGTTAAATCCAAAATTGGAACTAAAATTGAAATTGTTTGAGCAAAATATTTTAATATTTCCCTTGTGGCCTGGTGGAAGAGCGTCTTTGCCACATATAGAAATGATTTTTTTTAAATTCTTTACGCTGTTTTTCCCTCCATACCATATTTCCCTACCATATTTATTTATTGATTATACACCAACTTCAGTTCAAATAAAAATAGCCTCATTAAAGTGTGGAACAAAATAATCGATAGAGATATTAAAGAAAGATATAATAGCAACACTTATCGTATAATAGCTTCTTATTCATTATCGCAAATGCAAAACTTAAAATAATAGTTTAATATAAATGCTAATAGTAAATATTTTAGTTCTTTGACACATTTTTTATTATTTTCAAAATTAATTGAAATAAAAAACATAAAAGCCTAATCTAAGACCTTTTCAATAAAACTTCTTCCCGTATAGCAAAAGGAACCGCCCAATTTTTGAAACATTTTGCGTTCAGTGACGGAACTCAACGCCGCCGGCAGCACATAGGCAGCTATTTTAAAAACTATATGAAAAATGGATAATGGTATAATTTCGATTAGAAAGCCTATTCAAGTTCAAAGTCACAATAGTCAGTATGGAAGTTATAATAAAAATAGTTTATCCTCCGTTCATGTGCTATGAAAAAGTTTCATTAAGTAATTTTTCATTGACATAGAGTTTTTTTAGTTGAGCTAGATAAACATTTTTATTTAGCTACACTCTGTATCCAGCATATAGCAGGATAGGCAGGGGTACCTGGGAACTCACCGTTCCCTTTAAGACACTTTCATTCTCCACCCTCCGGCGGAACTCAATGCCAAAATAAAAATGTTAAATATTTGACTGCGTCGAGTGGGGATCGAACCCGCAACTGCGGCATCTCCTAATCTATTTACATACCAAAATTCAACGTACTAAATCTAGTAGTATCGACTGTGTGTTGACTGTCAATTAGTAATGGACGAGTTTTACATAAATATATATATATATATATGTTAGATTTTTTTTTAAATGCATGGTCAAATAATTTTATTCTAAATTAGAAGTTCGAAGCTTCATTTTTTGACCGTCTATGAATTTACCATTAGTTCACTTAAGCTACTGAGAAGAACCGAACCGAACCATTTAATACACATTTCATCTATATATATAAAATCGAAAGGTCACTCACTCATCACGAAATCTCAAAAACTACATGTGCTAGGAATCTCAAATTTTGCATAGGAGTTACTTATAGGACGTAGGTGCTCGCTAAGACGGGAATTTGCAATATTCGATTTCTAAGGGGTTGTTTTTGGGGTTGAAAGTTTGTATGAAACTTCGTTACTACGAATGCTAGAAGTCTCAAATTTTGCATAGACGTCACTAGGACGTAGTCATGGAGACAGAAATGAATAATAACATAGTTCACGCGGGTGAAACCGCGAGCGGGCCGCTAGTTATTAGATAAAATAGTTAAAGCAAGCAAGGCGACCAATTTCTGTCAGTTAATAGTCTGATTTTTTAACCGTAAAACATGCTGAACTATATAATACGGGGTCCCCATTGTAATTTGGGATCAATCCACGGCTTCGCCCTTCAAGAGTATATGGGTTTTAACAATTTTCGTGTTTGATGTCTTGAAAATTATAACTACATAATTTTTTTTAGTATTTAATAGTAAGTAAGACTGAATCAATATATTACTTTCGAGAGAGCACTGTTTGTTGCAAACAATACCAACCATCTCATGGCTCTTTCCAACCAGATATGATAAATTAGTTATACATATATTATAAATTCGAAAGTAATTCTGTCTGCTGTCTGTCTTTTATGCAATAAGGGCCAAACCGCTAATTTAATTGTGATAAAATACTCATATAGAGACACATGAGGCTACCGGGATGAATATAGGATACTTTTTTTTCTTATATTTGTAATATTTTTGATATATACCAATATATTAAAATACTTATTAATTTGACATGCAATTTATGTTAATAACAGCCGTCGCTATGCGACCGTTGCTAAGCAACGATTTGCAAAGTTTGTTGTTAGAAAACGTCACCCACAATGAGCTTG
The DNA here is from genome assembly GCA_036379175.1 of Heliconius cydno galanthus. Classification (NCBI taxonomy): domain Eukaryota; kingdom Metazoa; phylum Arthropoda; class Insecta; order Lepidoptera; family Nymphalidae; genus Heliconius; species Heliconius cydno. The sequence continues at coordinate 313,121 of JAKRZM010001313.1, read as the reverse complement.
CTTAACGCATCTCTCTATTGGAAACTGAAAATAATTTCATAAATATATTTAATAAATATTCGTATAGTTCAAGCGCGTTCGGTTCCACTAGTATCGATACTATCGATTGTTGTGAACTATCGATCGCATGCTTAGTTGCGATACTATAGATTCTACCCGAAAGACTAAGAATAAACCTTTGTGAGACCAACCTACTTATAAATAACCCAGCAGACATGACGTTCACATCAACCCTTCAGTCGAGCGACCTAACTGTAAAACAGCATCTTCACATTCATCATCAGACCAGCTCGTTGGTATTAATGTAATGTCACCTAAACTACGTATGCCAAGCTACTGCCAAGTGGTCATCACGATGATACAATTAAGAGTAGGTCCAATTCAGTGTCTCAGATTTTATTACAGCCTTTATTATTTTATTTTTACCTTAAAGCATTTAGACCTTATATAAACCTAATGTTGATTTTGTAACATACAGTAAGTATAAATAGTAAGTGAGTTTCAAACTTCTGGTGTAAAGTTTGGTATGAAGTTATATTTTGATTGAATTGGCGACCAACACTTCTCTAAACTGATATACTAATGTGGTCTGAGTTAGAATCTAAGTCCAGTTGGAGATCTATTGATTAGTTATTCTGGTAGGTCTACTTAAGATGAGTGATATTGTACGTATCTCTTATGTATGTATGTGCATATTAAAATGGAGATAGCACTTTGAGATCTGCACTTTTTATACATGTTTCTTCAACTTCACTGTGTATTCCACAAATAACAGGATAGATAGAGGGAAACGAGTGTTACGACGCTCCGTTAAAGCTCGTCCGAGACGAATTCAATACCGCTTCTTGTCAACCAGAGCAGGGAAATAAATATAGTTTATTCCCACGAGTGGGGATCGAAGTCACAGTCATCGCACTTGCAGCCGGGCTTTGTCCCATTGGGCCACAACGCCCTCTTACCTTGTCGAAAATTATTACCAAATAGTGCTAATTAAATCACCATTTCCATTATTTTTTTTTTTTTAATTATTAACAAAAGGTCTATATTTAAACATTATTGTTACATAGAACTTAATTCGATTAAAATGTATGCATAACACAAGAGCAAACAAAAGTCCCGCAAAATATATTATTGATATAAGTAATGGATTTTAGAGCTGTTAGTTTTGGTGTACTATATTTATATAAATTATACAACTTCTATTAAAAAGTTTTTTGTTTTTCATAGAATTGTTATATTCAACACTAGTCGTCACACAATGCTTTGTTTGCGTAGATTTTTAAATGTAAATTGAAAAGTCTCACTTCCTCCTTCTTCCTCTATACTCCCTAACCTATCTCCAAGCCAAATTTCAGTAGTTTCGTTTGTGCGTTGGCGGTTTCTCAGTAACAAAAGCGTTTTGTATATATGTATATATATTTTTTATATAATATTTTTTTTACTAGAGAAAAACTACTTATCGTCCCGTATATTCAGAGTGAAAGCTATCGCGTTGCAAAGTGAAGAGTTCAGAACAGTGCCTGTGACCCTGAAAATGAGCATTAACGCTAGTCCGAGCTCTTGTCTCATCCTAACTAAATATATTTTTTCTTTTTTTTCAGCATCACGCTGTATCCCGCATTTGGCAGGGCAGGCAGAGGGAACCTAGTGTTAAGGAACTCAACGCCGGGCTTTGCCATGTTATCACAGCGAAGAAATGAAAATATTAATAAATACTTATAATACTTCGTTCCTCGGAGTGGGAAGCGAACCCATAACTGTCGTGTTCACAGCCATACACTCGTAATCACTCGCCTCTAAGACAGTACAGCTTAGCAGAGGCATCTAGCTAGAGTGCATTGTATATGGGGAACACAACGCTGCGCTTAGCGTAACATAACCGTGAAATGAAATATAATTGTCTACCAATACTTTGAGTGGAAATCGAACCTATTATGAACGCTTTGATATTTTGCTTAGCTATGAGGGATGGCTGGTCTTTTTTTTTAATCTAAATAATTGAATACAATCACTAAGATATTCATCAATTTATTTAAAGTTGCGTAAATAAATGTCAAAACGTATTGTACAAATACGGCTTGTTTTGCGCTTCCTATATATATATCTTATAAAACAAAGTCGCTTTTCGTGTCTGTCTGTTGTTTCTAACTCTTCTTCTTCTAAACCACCCAACG